>JBAMHX010000005.1:6365191-6405791 GCA_037177515.1 Pseudomugil tenellus
CCCCCCCCCCCCCCCCCCCCCCCCCCCCCCCCCCCCCCCCCCCCCCCCCCCCCCCCCCCCCCCCCCCCCCTAAACTAATTGCCTCTCTCAGAGTAGTCACCAGAAAAGCAATTCTTACTGTCTAAAATCACTCAAACACTACATCCACTAAGTTTTACACCAGTCTATTTTTGTACTGAACTGTTGTTTACTTTGTCACTGTTTTCTCAACTGAACAGAAACATGCAGCGTTGCCAAGCATCACTGCATGCACCTCAGCAGGTGAACACATCCTGCTGCTGATCAGCTGGGACTTTCAAATATGCAACTACAGGACTTTAACAAGAACGATAAAGCCTAGAAAAGTACAAAAACATATGTGCTGGGTAAATCCTCAGGGCTTAGCTAATCAACAAGTCTCACACTGCTTATAATGAACTCATTGTCAGGATATGTTGGACAATGACAACATATGAAATGACAGAGAGCAACATATACATTATTCACTTGAGAAACTAGTTGACGATAATCAGAGGAAATCACCTCAGGAATGTCGATGCGCAGAAATGAACCTGCTGATCAATTAATCTTTACTGTAAATCAATGAACAACTGAGAAGAAAACAAAGAAAAGAACTTTTTTCAGACACACAAATCGAGATATTTCCAGAAAAGGAAATTCTTGTGTTCCCTGAACACTCATTACCCCTAATTTTGTAGTCCACTAGCTGTGCCAATGCATCCTTCATTCAGCGTTACGCATGTGTGTCACTGCAGTATTTATAGGCTGTATTTACAGTCAACAGCCTGATTAATTCACACCCTGCAAAACCCATCATGGTAAGTGCTATCCCCCACATCGGGATATCACTGACTGTTGTTTCAATGGGAGTTTAATAGTTGAACACAATGGACAGAACAATCTCGCCATCACATTATTATTATGAGTCTTAATTAAAATATGGAGTGTAATGATTGTTTAAGAGCCATCACTTTTTTATTTCCGGAACTTACACAGTCTGTATGTTGGGGGTGTGAAGATGTGCCAGGTTAGAAGCCAGAGTGTGTGTTGGCAGCTTCAGCTATGCCTTCAGCGCTCTTTGTAGGTATAATTATGTCCACTGCAGGGATTTCATATACACACACACATACACACAAAAGCAGTAGCAATATGGAAACAAAATATATCATTATGGTAAAAGCACACTGTGAGCATAATTTTTAATGATAGAACATTAGTTCATTAATCTACAAATGTAAATACTATTTATTCTCAATACGCACATTAGATTTAAATAAAGTACATTAATAAATTCTAACAAAAAAATCAGTGTGTATAAATTGAAATAGCAACTGTAAATTAATGTAGCTGTAAATGTAATATTATTACTGTGTGTTTTTATTACACCAAAGCTGAAGAAGCCTCTGTGTGAAGTTAGGCTCATTAATGCAGTTTGAATGAAAATAATTCAATTTATTAACACACAGCATCAGAGAAAAATAAGTCTGACTATCCTGAATCCTCCTGCTTGCCACATCCCAGCATTTAAGCACTGAGAGTCCGTGACTTCAACCCAGACTCTTTATGCTCTCCAGGCTTGGACAACGGCCACGCATAACCTCATTAAATACCGAGCAGCTATATCTGTTTTTAACTTAGTTACTGCTAAAAATGATGTGACATATTTTTGTCTCACTGATGAGAACATAGGCTTGTTTGAATATTATGATAGAAGTAGATATCAGGTAAGAGTTTCTCTTCTTTGATATCTAACATAGAGCCTCACCTGCAATGCTTCCCCCTATATGTTAGAATTTCCATACAGGTGCCCACATTCTCCTGTTTAATGTGCCTTTTAAGATCATTCACATAAAATGAGCTGCAACTTTGAGGCTTCAAACCTGGAGTTTGACCCACCAAACGAAATATTTTGGTCTTGTTTGCTATTAGCAGCGCTTGTTTGAAACTTGAATTAGTTCCAGACTAAAAAGCTGAAAGATCATTGTCTTGTTTTGGCTCAAAGCCAGCTTGATTAATTTCCTTGGATTACAAAGTTCTTGGCTCCATCTTTAAGCTGAAAAATGTTGAAAAGCTGGTTCATCTACTGTCAATCTTTAAAGCTCTGAAAGGTTTTCAAACATTTTGCAATGTTCTTTTCAAGGCTTTTATTTGGTTTATCCTACTTATGAAGGCATTTGTGATAACAGACTGAAATCCATCTTGCCTCATATTGTATCAATTAGGATGGTCAGAACAGTAGTTTCACTTTGTGTTTCTTATCTAACAAACAAATGAATATCCAGTTGGTGACCCAGCTTGTTGGCAGCAGAAGAATCCTCGATTGGTCTTTTTTGAGAATTACTCTACAAACCTCACAGAGCTCCGTCAGTTTACACAACACAAGCCGCTCCTGCTCTCTACAAGCGCACACAACAAGCATGGACGCAGCACTGTCACCTCCTGCCATGGCCTCATGTTTATTTGTTGCTGCACTTTTGCATTCTGTCCCTTCTGTTTGTTGTTTTCTTTCTGTTTGTGCTCAACTCCCTTTCTGTGTTTATTCTTCTCCATCGGTTTCCCAGCAATCCCTCCCACCAGTTTCTCACTTTTTCTTGCCTCTCCATCCACTCCGTGTTTCTACCTCCCACCCCAACCCCCTTCCGTGGCCAAGTGTCTATTTTCTGCCATCATGCTCTCCTGGCCCTTCTGTTTTTTTGTCTTTTAGTGTTGTCCTCTCTGTCTGGGTTTCTTTTGATCACTATCTTGCTCTTCCTCCAGCATTCGGAAAAGAACTTCAATCCCAACTGTTCTTTCTGGAGCTACTCCAAGCGCACCATGACGGGATTCTGGTCCACGCAGGACTGTCGTCTGCTGGCCACCAATCGCACACACACCAGCTGTTCCTGCACCCACCTCACCAGCTTTGCAGTACTCATGGCCCACGTGGAAGTCAAGGTATTTATTTGGCAGCGCATGCCAGGAGAAGGGGATGGGGAGGAGGGGGGCAAATATCGAGAGGTCATTTATTCATCATTTGATTAGCAGCGGCTGGCAAATTAATCAAACCATCCAAGAAATAAGTGGAGGGATGGAAAATATGAAGACTGAAGCATCTGTGTAACGGATTAGAACTGATCACACTTAGTGGGGAATATTTTTGCAATTGATTTGTTAAAGTGTTATGCAAAAAGCAGATACAGAAAGAAGCTAAAGGTTACATTTTATCATGAAATTGATATTTTGATCGTAAAGTGAGAGCACTTGTTTGGATATCCACGAGCCATAGTGGTAGCTAAAAGCATTAACGTCCCACCTTGTGTGGGCTGAGCACTCCTTGTACGCCTCTTTTTTGTTTCAATAACTCCTCACTTCTTTCCACAAATCAGCTCTATTAACTCTGGACATCGTGCGACACCCATTCTCTCCCTCGAAGCCAGAGGATGTGTGTTACATCTGAAGAGGTCATGGTCAGAGCTGGCTTGGCAGCCCTCTGTGAACACTGTGTGAGGTTTTGAGCAGTAGATCCATCACAGCAATGTTATGTTGAACATTGCTCTGCCTGCCAGATTGCAGGACACTGATGGATAGAGCCAGTGCACCTGTGCAATGCAGCATAACGCCGTGGCCCTGAACACTCAGCGACACACAGCGAGGCTCGCATCAGTCAAGGGGCGGAGGTGGTGATGGGTGAGGGAGGGGGCGCTGGTCTGTCGCTGTGTTTCATCTTGCAAGAATACCACTCTTGTTTTTTTAAAGCAGTTCAAGGTTAAACACAGTCACAGTGCTTGTGTTATAAAGTGCTATCAAATGTTTTACCTAAGCTTGTCTTTTGTTTCTCGTTTTCCCTCACAGATACCAGACAGCATGCACGACATGCTCCTGGATGTCATCACGTGGGTGGGGATCCTGTTGTCGCTGGTTTGCCTGCTGATCTGCATCTTTACATTTTGCTTCTTCCGAGGGCTGCAGAGTGATCGCAACACCATTCACAAAAACCTCTGCATCAGTCTGTTCATCGCTGAGTCGCTGTTTCTGGTCGGGATCAACAAGGCGGATCAGCCGGTGAGCCTGATGGCCTTTTTTTCTTTTTTTTTCACGTCTGTGCATATTGGCGTGTAGGTGTAAGGTGGGATAAGCCCATCCTAGGACTGATCAGAATTAACTAAAAAATATAATATGTTTTATTCTTAAAAACTACTAGAAATAAAAGAACACAATGTTTCTGTTCAAACCAACATGGATTATGTAACTTTTCTCATATTTTGCGAAGGATTGGATTGCATCGTCTTCACCACACAGGGTTTATTTGTTATACTGAGCACAACACTCTAACACACATTAATTGCATTACATTGGATTGCAGTCGATTATTAAATTGTGACGCCACTTGAATGGTAAAGTAACTTAACAGTGATGAATATGTAGGGGACAAACACCGTAATTTACAGTCATCACAGCGATGATTTGCAATGCAAAGTGCACCAAACACTAACCTGCCACATAATCTATTAAAGCTTATGTGCTAGCTTGTGATGTCATTGCTGTGCTTCAGTCTTCATTTGTCATTTCCTCCCTCAGGCTACAGTATCTGCACTCTCAGTCTTTTGTTGCAGAATCCTGTTAGTTTTGTGGAGGATGATAATTGTTTGACCATCCATGCCAGAATGATGTTATTTAAACTGAAAGCTTGTTCTGCACACATTGCTGCTAAACAGCAAAACTATCTGTAAAATTTAGATTGGAATCCAGGCTTTATGTGCTGAATTGAAAGTGTTTTCTTCTCTGAAAATGTTTCTGCTACACAAGCAATTACCAAGTACCTTTCAGAGTGTTTGCATGTTCCTAAAACTAATATAATTATTTTGTCAGTTTGACTAAAACTGGATGCAAATGTGAAATCATAGACTCTAAACCTTGAAAACTATGTCCAGCTCATGCAGTTTAGGTTTAATCAGTTGTGCGTGTCTGCACACAGGTTGCCTTGACAACCTCTAAAGTTATAAGCAGCAGAGTGTCTTGAATATTTTCTCACATGGTCCATAGCATGGAGGCGTCACTTCGGTATCAACATTGTCTTACTTCTTGTGGAAGTAAACAGGAACCAGAATGTTACTGGATACATGTTGGAAAGACAAAACAACTCATGCTGAAACTCAAATCTGCATTAGGCATAATAAAATATAATAGAATAATCTGCTATGAGTCCTTAGAAAAACACTTTTAAAGCGTAGCCTACCCTTCCATCGGCAGTTAAATGATGTTTTCTAGATAACAAACGCAGTAGTTCATATTGTGTAAGCTTACTATACCAGTCATGCTGTAGGACTTTAAACCTTGTGCATTCGCTTTGTGCTCGTCTACCCACATGATCTATTGTAAAGCACACTTCAATGTATGCAGTTTTATCTTTTTTAAATTCTTTTTGAATCTTCCTGAATCTGTCATGTTCTTTTGTTTGTATGCGGTTTGAATCATTATGACTTGCATGTCCTGTGGGGAGGAAGTGCTGAAGGCTCGTCCTCCTCCTCTCCCCCGCAGTATACAAGAACAGCCGCAGACTTTTGCCTCCTGCTGTGCATTTAGAAAGAAAATATTCTTCTTGCAAATGAGCAGACAAAGCAATCTGATGGAGCGTGTGCCATGGCAGTAATGCATTTCTCTTTATCTGTGTCTTTATGGAGGAGGGATCGTGTTTCTTTTTATGTATTTTTGCGATCTGTTCTCCTGTTAATTACTGGTGACTATTTTTGACCTCCATTAGCATCTTCAGCGTCACTTAGCTTGATGCGGGTTAAGCCAATTGTTCCAGATGGAAAACTTAATGACGTTTGAGCTTTTTTTTTTACCTGCAAGTGTGAGCATGCATGTGCCGCTGGTGTGTGAACGCATTGCTGTTTGACTATTAGAAATGGAAATGAGTGACTCCCTCACCCCCTAAACACATTGCGTCTCAGACATTTTAATTGTCTTTCACTGCAAAGTCCTGCATTACAGAAGTTGGTGTGTTAACTTCTCCATTCTGGAGCAAATGTTTAGATTAGAACATTGCCATTAATCTAAAGCACCTTTTATTCTTCTTCTCTTTCCTTAAGCAATGTGTCTATGTTTTATTTGGTTTGACACAACTCTTTCATCATCCTCTCTCTATTCTTTTATAGTTGGAATTTTTTTTCATTAAGTCTCCTAGTTCTTTCCACAGCTCACTGACCAGAAGTATGATTTAAGATATAAGTAGCCTATATCTTAAGAGTTACAGATATGAAGTTTGATTTAATGGGTCTGAATGTCGTTGTTTATTTTTAAATTATTTAACAGAAAATGTGCAGAATTTTTTTAGTTATGCATCTATTAAACATATCCCACAATTCTAGTAAAAGAATTAAAAGCAGAAATATTCCATATCGAATCTAAAGTTTTCTCAGACTTTGAAATCTGTCAAATTTTCTTTGTTTTGCCTCTTTAATATCAAGCTATTGAGTAATTTGTGCTGCAATTCATTTTATTTTGCCCATTCTTGGCTTTGACAGACATCATATTGTATTTTAACAGCATTTGCGTTGCCAAGTCATTTTCCTTCTTCACTGGTTCAACTCACAGGCTTTCTGTCAGCTTCCTTTGACAATACTGTCGGAAATGTGGTCAATCAGCGCAGGCTGTAACACCGATGTATCACCTACATGTTCTCATTCATCCACTCATGGTGTTGACAGTGAATAAAGTGTGAAAGAGGCCAAATTAATGTTGCTGTCTTGAAGGGATTGTGAGTTATTGTAACACTTTATGTTGATGTGATTTCTCACCATTGTTTCATATATGGGCCCTATATTATCTATAGCAATGTAAAGGTTTACATATTACTCTCTGAATTGGATGAATGTTATTTCCCGCAGTATTTAATGAATGCAAGTGTCCACCAGGTTAAATCCTTGCTGAGAATTTTAGAGGGAGTTTAAGTGCATGTGTAATTCCTCTCCATTTTTTCCTTCTCTCGCCAGATTGTCTGTGCAGTCTTTGCGGCCTTGCTCCACTTCTTTTTCTTGGCAGCGTTTACCTGGATGTTCCTGGAAGGCGTACAGCTCTACATCATGCTGGTGGAGGTGTTTGAGAGCGAACACTCCAGGACTAAGTACTTCTACCTGGCAGGATATGGAGTGCCTGCTGTCATAGTGGCCGTCTCTGCTGCAGTGGACTACAGGAGCTACGGCACCGACAGAGTGTAAGGAAGGCAGCAAGGAATGCATAGCAAGAAGGGAGGATGTTTGACAGGGCAAGGGATGAAGAGGGAGGCGGAGGGAGGTAGAGGAGGGTGGGCTGGAAAGCCTGCTGTCATTTTGGCTGTGTCTGCCACAATGGACTCTACAAGCTTTGGCACTTCCAAGAGTCAATACAGGACTGAGAAGGGAGAGAATCTGAGAAGGATGAGGAGGAGGAGGGAAGTATGTGGACAAGCAGGAGAGGAGGCACCACAGAGTGCCTGCATGAGCACGACAGTTCTAATGTGTGAATATGGAAGGATTTAACAGGAAGGATGGAAGGGGGTGGGGGTGTTTGTTGGAGCAGACTGTGGGAGAGAAGAGTGTGAGGATGGAAGGGAGAAATGGGGAAGTCTGTTAGGCTGTGCACACGTCCACACTGGTTCGCACTTGAGCGTGTTGAAATCAAGCTGGCCTCTGTGGACGGAATGCATAGCAGCAAAGAATGATCACAAGGTCACGTATTCATGCATGCTTGACTCGTCCAACCCCAGACACTGCGTGACTCTGAGAAAATAAGACAGCCGGCATCCCATTCATATCAAGTGTATGCAAAATAACCTAAAAAACAACAAAAAAAAAAAACAAGTGCAAACACAGTAATCAGTTTCACTTAAGTGACCCATCTACTCTGTTTATACCGTTTCTCTGAGAGGAGGTTAACCTTTCATTCATACATTACAATAATGCATAATTAACAAATACTGTATGGACCCGTCTGACCTTTAAGTGGACATAAACAGTGTGGATCGTATTAGAAAACTCAGCTGCATATACAAAGAGCCTTTTCACATAGACTACATAAAAAGAAAAGCAAAAAGACACACAGCTGTAGCATCATTACATGATTAATACACTCAAATGCTCACGTTTGCCACTTTGAAATCTTCTCTAGTTCACATATTGCAGTTTTCCTCTTGCTGCACCTCAACTCGTGGATTTTTATAGGACAGAGGAGGGGTGAGATTTAGCTGTGTTTGACTCTAAAGTCACACCAATTGGCATGCCACTTAGATCAATATTTCATTGCAGGATGATCATTAAAACATGAGAGTCTGAATGCCAAGTTCTGGATGAATAATCACATGCATGCCATTAGCCAGCAGAGCATTGTAAAGGTCTGGAGACGCTGGTTTTAGCGCGGAAAAATGCTAAAGGCTGCTAAATGCCATGATATGTTTTAGTAGAGTACACTACATGCTTTCACACATACTGTAAAATCATTTTTACGTTAGTAGTTTTTGGTAGTATAACGTTAACAGTCCAATAGACCTCACTGAAAAGTTATGGACAGACTATTGCAAGTGCCAAGTGCTTTTCATGAAAAGCAAGTCCTATTATGACTCATTTATCAGTCCAGCGTTTAAAATGACACTGCTTATCATTTTTGACATAACACATTGGGACCGAACTTCTGAAAATATCATCTGCCATCCCTGCTGTGTCACCTTGTCACGCACCACACTCCTGTTCTTCTCCACGTTAGCCAGTGGCACAGTCTCATTCATGATCCATAATGAAGGTGGCTATGACTTAGCAAAGGAGCCCTAATGGAAGAAACGGTGACACAGTCAGGGACATATAATGGAGGGCTCGCTAATGTGTTGGAAATTGAAAGATTAATAATTCAAAAGCAGCTGGTCATGAATCAGTCGACCATTTTCCTCCAATAGTTTCTCAGTGGCACCTTTCTCTGCAACCAGTTAGGCCTGACCTCAATAAAGGGCACTGTGGGAGTTTTTTTCTTCTCTTTTTTGTTATTATTTTCTGCTTTTTGCTTCTAATGAGTGAAGATGTTTCAGGGTAACACAATTTAGTAAATAGCAGTATATTTTATAGAATCAAAGGTAACCTGTGGGTCAGAGATTTGTTGGTGTGTGTCTGTGTGTTCATTTAAATCTTATCAGTGTGTTTGTGTGGATATATTAGGCACCTTCTCCGTCCTCTTCTGTCCTTTAACTTCACAGCCATTCCCACACTCCATAAATAGCCCACTGTGGCCTGCATCCATAACTCGTATTCAAATGAACCCTGTCATGCCATATTTTTGCGACCGCAGGATGTGGCCGTGTCGTATATCTGGGCCCTACGGGGACGTAAGGGTTTATTTATCACGGGTGCTCATCCCTCGGCGTCTCCCCCCTCTGTGTGTGATGTATACTTGAGGTGTGCACATCATCTATTTTCCTCCAACCTGTAACACCTTTCTGTTTTTTTTTTTATCTCTTTTACTTTTCATCCAGCCCAATTCCTTTTGTCTTCCCTCTGTTGAGAAGAATATGATATACTCTTTGTTCTATAATGTACTTTTTTTTTTGTTTCCTTCACCCTACATCACCTACACTACCTCCCATGTGAGTGTGGCACATGTCACGTCCTGTAATGGTAAATCCTTGCTAGCCCACATCCATCTGAAACTGGAGTATTTTTTTAATCCCCAATGAGCCATTTTTTTTCTTCTCAGTGTTTCTCATGCATGATGTCTCTGTCTTCCTGGCTTACTCTTCATCTTTCTGTCTACAGATGCTGGCTGCGGCTAGATACATACTTCATCTGGAGCTTCATAGGACCTGCTACACTGATTATAATGGTGAGTTATACACACGCACACATAGGAGAAGAAATGCTACCACATGTTCATGCAGGAACAAGAGGTTGCACTGAGGTGTGCGTTAATCTCTTACAAGGTTTGTCTGAGCTCCCCAGCAATTTAAGTGTAAGCACACGGAAGTTTATGTGTCAACTTAATAATCCCCACTCATGGATTAGCTCACAAGTAGGCACATATTCCAACAAGCTGGAAATCTTTGGAGGGGACATGGAACACAAACTGCTATGCGTTACACAGATTATGATAAGAGCTCAGCGAAGTGATGTTGCTATTAGGTGCTTATTTTTCAATCCAAGTGCTGTTTTTCTTCCTGGCCAAGCTGTTTGACTCTGATGCCAATAGGACAGTTAGTGGGGAAACACGGGCTGCCAGAGCGTCAGGCTAATTTCCTAGTCATTTCATAGAGCAGCGCCAAGTGAGTTCAGCAGTCAGCAAACTGCTGTGAGGAGGAGGAACAGACATTTTTACCTTCAGTAAAGTAAACAGAGATGGAAATAGAGTTAGACACTTAGGCAGAGAAAGACAAAAATAGGAAAGAAAAAACAAACAAACATAAAAAGCAGTTTTGGGTACATAATGAAAATAATACAACCTGTTTCCAGATGCTAGTTCACTCATTCTCTGTAGTCAGCTTCAAAATGTCAAGACATGTTATCACAGGTCTAGCTGGAGCTGCAGAGACAGCCAGTCATTACTAAAGCACCCTATCTACGCATTAGCAAACCAATCCCATCAACAGCACCTTTAGAAATGGGTTTATTGCAACAATGATCATTAAAGGATGTAATGACTGTTGAGCTGCCGAATTTTGAGCACATAAAGGGTTGTTCATTTGGGACCGTTACTGTGCCTCCAAGTCAATTACAGCCGGGAGGGGAAAAATGCAACACTACAAGCGGCTTTAGTTGTGAGTTTACAGTCACATTGTATCTTTAATTAGTTTCATTGCTACAAGAAATGTAACTTGCCTGTTTTGGTATCTGTGTGTTACAGCTGAATGTAATCTTCCTTGGGATTGCACTCTATAAGATGTTCCATCACACAGCCATCCTCAAACCAGACTCAGGGTGTCTGGACAACATTAAGTAAGTTCCTCCATTTGTAGCTTTCTTCCAACACACCAGGGTACTTATCGCTGGAATCAAGTGTCATTACACTCGCGTCTTTAAGTGAAGTTAAAAGAAGAGGGGCTTATTAGATGCAAGATTAATCGAAACCATCAAGTGTTTTTAACCATCATTATTTTGTCATTTGATTGAAAAGGCCTTTTTAAGCATCTAAACAACGACGTGTCATGGTATGTTTTCAGGGGGAAAGTATTTTTTTTTTCAATTTTTACAGTAAAACATAACCTCAGCTTATTTGTCATCAATCATTTGCAAAAATGACAATGTGATTTTAACAGAATTACTTATTAGACTCATTACAGTATATGACTGTGCAGAAGTGTGCATTTGGTTACATCTGTAAACATACTATGATTATTACTTTACAATTTATTTTTGTATGTATCACTTTGTAAACATACAGTGTCTGAGACCTAGTACATTACTTATAGTTAAAACTTTATTTCACACAATCTAATACTTGTTTCCTCTGGTAAAACACTCATAATGCACTATAAGCAATATGATATATCACAAAGTAATAAACTTTAAATTAACAAATGATTTTTCTTTTTTATTTATTTTATTTTCTACTTGTCAAACAGTTGACTAAAGACTTGGTCCAGGCTTGAAAGTGTTCATCATCAGAGTTTTTGTTTCATGGAAAACCTCCATCAGAACACTAAAAAGAAGCGGTAAAACTCATATATGAAAAAAAAAAAAACATTGAAAAGAACAACCATTTTTGATGGAGGACATGAATAAAACTTTTACTATCCATAAAATAAAAGTATCCCAACAGCTGTGATGAAGTTCAGAAGTCAAGCTAAGAATTATTAGTGTGGAACAAAGTTTTAACTGTGAAGCTGTGAGCCTGTGTGGGCCACCTCAACTGTTTGAAGTGAAGAAAAATACGGAGTGTCATTCACCCTCAAGTCCTAACCCATCCTGTCTCTGCCGCAAAGGTGACGACTAATTAATGAAGTTACAGCTGCTGCCACATGCATGAATGTGCACCACTCCTTCTCTTATTCTGCTCATATGGATCCTCCTGCTGTCAATAACACCATGAAGCAGCAGGTACTAATTAAAGTCAAAGGAAAGACTCTGAATAACAGCTGCAAGAAACAAACACAACTTCAGCTCCTTATAATGGATTGTCAGACCTGGATTAGTTAATGATGAGTCCCATCAATAATCTGTTACCAACAGGTCTGTTTTATACCCATTCCTGTTGCATTTAAAGGGATATTACCCTTTTTTCTCCAGACTAGTCTATATGTAAGTGTAAGTGTGTGAAGTACTTACAAGTAGTCAGTGTCTTTCTGTCAATGTACATCTGTCATATGCTTTCAGTTTGGAGGGGAGGGAAGGGTAGCTGGTGGACAAGTCAAGCTATCAACTGCGCAAAATGAATAAAGAAGAGTTATACATATAAAACAACTCAAACCTGAAACTTTTCCAGTTCAGCAGAACACGACAAGGATTTTTATTATGCCTCACTTTGGCTCTTGGCAAGTATTTACATTGGCACGATATTTTCTACTCTAAAGAATATCTGTGTTATATCACTGTACAAGCAATCATTGACCAATGATTGTGCATGAGTGATGGGAACTCTGGCTCCTTGCAATGATCCAGTTTATTGCCGCAACTCAGCGGAAAGTGCTGGTTCATATCATCAAATACCACTCTCATCTTTATGATTTAGCCACATTTTTATACTAAAAGTTAATATTTAGTTTGGTATTAAATGCAAAAATATTGAACTTGCATGCTGGCTACTAAACGTTTCTTTGATATTGAACCAATTTTAGGTTTTATGATCATATGTTGCTAATCTACATTTTGACATTCCTTTGATAAGGCAGTGTTGTTTCACATATCTGCATTACAGTGTGCCTTTAAATAAAAATATAAATCATGTATTTACAGTCGCACTAAAAGCACTATACATGGCACACTGTCTAAAATTAATATGGAGATGGCTGGAGTAAATCAACAGTTAGCTTAGCTTAGCATTAGCACACTGAGAGCACACTGGGGGAACAGCTAGCTTAACTGTGCTGAACTGTAACTTAAGAAGTGTCCTCTAAAACTTAGTTACATTTTAACATATTAAACCATATTAAACAAGCTGTGATCTAAATTTGTACATGAAATTGTTTTAATGGTTTTGTCTGAAAAAGTTAGCCAGTTTTTGGTGCAACATAGATAAGACTTCGTACAAGTGTTTTTCTTCTGCAAACAAGCCCAAGTATCATTGAGTATCTTTCTTTTTTTTAATTCAATAAAAGGTTAATGTACTTATTATTAAATTTGATGAAACTTCTTTACTGTTTTGAAGTTAATAAGCTTCTGGCTTTAGCTTCAGAAAATTTTGTGGAGTTATGAGTGGGATCAGTCTTCTTTCTGTAACTGAAACAAATAAGTAGCCTGTATTTCCAAAAATCTGTTTTTTGTTTGTTTTTAAGGGTTTTTTGTGCCTGAAGGATATTTCACCTTTATTTAATTTAATCTTCAACAGTATTGTACTTTCAGCTCATACAATCCCTTTATAAAATATACTGATGTCTGCTTTATAAAGATACTCTGAACTGACAGAAATTTAGTCCATTTCAGCACAAACAGCATCAGCACAGTTCACGGTATAGCTCAGCGTTCAATGCCTTACTAAGCTGTGGCTTTATAAAACTCTAAATTACTTACACGTTCTTTGAGGTATCATTTAAATATTATTTCCAATGAATCTTTCATGACAGCCGCTTTAAGTAAAGCTGCAAGTGAAAAAGTGGTACAGAAATAAAGACGAACGAGCTCATCTCAGCTTTTTTTTGCAGTTCAGGGAAATGTCACGAAAAGCCTGATGAAAGATGAAAATTAAAGAAAGATTTATAATGGGATGCTTTTGGATCCCATGTTTTTTGTTGTTGTTGTTGTTGGGGGGGGGCTTTTAATGACTTTGCTTTAGTCTCTGAGCACACTGAAACTGGGAAGATTTAAAGATTTTCACTTCATTGTGTCCTTTTGTGGCTCATTTACTCATTAATCACCATCATGCTCTTTTGTGTTATTCTTTTTTGTCATATTTATTTTTCTTCCCTTTGTTTTCTTTGTCTCTTTAACTCAAGCCATCATAAGTTCTCATTGTTGTGGATTGGTTCCGGTAAGGCCTCTGCCCAATCAGCTGCTTTCCTCCTGAAGACATTTTGGTTTTTTGAGCTGTCATATTTGTTTGCATAACCTGCTTATAGCCTGTGCGTCAACACTGATCTCCCAGATGAAAAGTATTTTTCAGTCTTTTCTGATTTTTGTGGTCCTAAAACCTAAAGATGCAATGTGCTTTTGACATGTTACAATGCCAGGGAAACACCTGAGAGAACCTGTGTCTCAAGGGAGCTTTGGAGGAAGAAGTGAAATGGTGATATGGTGGGAAAAAAAGAGAGATGAGTGTACCCTTTATTGAAGAGGGTCATCAGGCGAGTTTTATCGGACGTTCTGTCTCGCCCGAATGGTGCCACAGAGGGCAACACCGAATCAATCACCTCAGTCTCACTCACTTACTCTCCTCCTCTGTCTTCCATCCCCTTTCATGACTTTCCTAATGTTCCACCCTCTGTGTTGTTTTCTCTCCATCTCTCCTTTTTTTATCAATGCCCGCTTTCTTTGTTTCTGGCCGTGGCATTAGAGGTGACCAGTGCCTAGTCAGCCAATCAAATTAATGATCATCCTCTCAGCTGTGGCAGACCCAAAACTGTGACCTTTTGTGGGAAATGTCATTTGCAATGGCTGTAATGTCCCTCTACTTACGGCCCCGTGAAGCCAGTCACATGGACACACACACACAAAGCAAGAACTTAGAAATTCATTTACATGCTTCAGTATAATCACATTGCTTTGGCATTTGGCCTATGATTCATTTCTTCATGGCCTTTATTAGAATTTAAAAAAAAAAGATTCACAGCATTTTTTGTTTTAAATAACATTGTTAATAGTCATAAGTGCAAAGAAATACTTCAGACTGGGATAATATTTGTTTTCTTTTTTCCTCCCATCGTGTATTTAGACTGATGAAGTTTGGCTGTAACTTGTAGAAGAAAAGTGAAATGTGGAATGATGTGGCTGACATCACTTATTTTATAGCCTCCCTTCCCTCTCTTGAGATGAGATCTAAATGAGAAAATCCACTCTGACTTGTAAGAGTATAACTCCTTTAAGCGAAACTCCCACTGTTTCTCCATCCCTCTCCCACAGTGTCAGAGCTCCGTATGAACCCTCTCTAACCCCTCTCCCTCTGGTCCTACACGCTTCAGCCTTGGCTGACTAGTTTTTCAAATCCAGAGAAAAGACAAATGCTTCACGTTTCGAATCTCATTTGTTACAAACTTAGAGCCCTTTTCTTGTACTTCTCTTCCTTTGAAAGGTCTTGGGTGATTGGCGCCATCGCCCTGCTATGTCTGCTGGGCCTGACCTGGGCTTTTGGCCTAATGTACATCAACGAGAGCACCGTGATCATGGCCTACCTTTTCACCATCTTCAACTCTCTGCAGGGCATGTTTATCTTCATCTTCCACTGCATCCTGCAAAAAAAGGTAAGCTAACTCATACTCTTCTTTTTTTTTCTTTTTCTGCTGTTCTTACAGCTTTTCCCCCAGAAGGATATAAACTACTCATCACCAGACAGGGTCATAACATTAGAAATAACTTATCAGAAACTTTGGTAACACCCAGATCTAATTGTTTAAAATATTTGACACAGAAAGGGAAAAGTGTTTGGATGTTTCAGTGGGACGTCACACTCCTTCGATGAGTTGCATGATTTAATTCATCAACCATACTCACTTTAACACAAAGAAAACCTCTTTTATCCATGTTTCTGGTATAATTTATTTTAAAGCTCACTAAAAAATGCTACCGCAGATGTGCACTTCCTCATATTTGAGTTAGAAGTGCATTCTAAGAAGCGTCAACTCATGACTTATTTCTATAAGCCCTCCCACACACTGTCAGGTATTGCAAGTTTAGAATATGGAAAGAAAATGCATCAAATGCTTAATGCTCTCGTCTGCTTGCAGTCCAGCAGTGAGTTTTAAGTACAGGACTTGAGAATAACAGTGTGTGCAAGTTAAGGGTCTGGAATCAGCAATCCTAAGAGAGGTCCTCACAACGGTGCTGAGGTTTTCTTTGGCCACAGCCCAACACAGTTTCTCCCAAGATACATGGAGCAACTCAGCGCACAGCTGTTCAAACAGAGCATGTGGCAATACACGTCTGCCAGTCCAACAAGCTTGTTAAAAATCAATTACCGTCTTATTTGTTCTAACTTGATTGGGATCTAAGTGCAGATGCTGTGTGTGTACAAGTGCATCATATGACTCCCTCGGGAATAAGCCGATTTCAGACGAATATGTGGCGTTTTAGGGGCATGTTAACTGAGGAAAGTTTATGGAGTTAATCTTTTAACGTCTACGTTTCATGGGCTCAGTGTTTATTCGGGGAATTTTAGTTAAGGAAGAGGGTGTTTAACCCTGCAGCGTCATGCTGAAAATATGCCTCAGTGCGTCTGGGGTCGAAGCAGAGTATCAGTCAAGTCTTCCTCCTTTTTCCATGTAATGGTTCAGTGGTCTTGTATGTAGCTATGTGCCTCTCTCCCCCTTTCCTCACCCCGTCTTTCTGCCTCACCATTCAGGTGCGTAAAGAGTACGGCAAATGTCTGCGCACTCACTGCTGCAGCGGTAAGAGTGTGGAGACCTCCATCTCCTCCTCCAGTAAGACCACCACCTCGCGGACCCCAGGGCGCTACTCCACAGGCTCACAGGTGAGCTTACCTGCCTGCACACCTGGACGCTACAGCACAGCAGACTCTCAGGTGAGGCCAGAGCACGCCATACGGGGTTTGGGATTAACGCGATGCATTGTCAACCTATGATTAACGGTTGGCAATACATTTCAGACATTTCTACTTAATGAATAATTACGTTTGCAATAATAAATGTGGATTTTTTTTAAGTTTGACATCCCAAACCCCGACTACCATGGATAATGTTGCTGACATCCAAGTATACAGAGTGAACATGACACTGATGCACTATTATTACTCCCTGCCCATTTCCTTCTTATTGGTTGTTGCTTTGCTTTTTCCTTTTGCCTATCCTGCACTAATTTGTCTTTCTTTTGCACACCATATTCCCCTTTCCTTACCACATTTCTTCCCCTATTTGTTGTCTTGTCAACCCCACAACACTTGTTATTTACCCCCCCCCCCCCCCCCTCTATTCCTTTTCCCCATCATCACTGCTACTTCTTTTTTTTCTGTACCCTTCTCCCTGTTTCTCTATTGTTTCTTCTGTTTTCCCCCCATGAACAGAGTCGCATCAGGAGGATGTGGAACGACACTGTGAGGAAACAGGAGTCCTCCTTCATCACTGGAGACATCAACAGCTCCGCCACGCTCAACAGAGGTAACCACGGGATACCTACCATTTGCCCCCATATCACTGTCACCACACCTACGTTATTAATTGCAGGAGCTTCATACGATGTCTTTAAGGGAATTGGTTGGAGCAAGAATTTCTGATTAGTGTTCTGTCTTCTTGAAGGGTGAAAGATTAGGAGGATTAGGTGTGAATTTCACTCACTGCTTTTCATGGTGCTTCAGAAGGAGAGGTAGGCCTCTCCAAAGTGAAACATTGTCCTGGCTTGGAGTTAAATTGTAAATTTACAAGGCAGTTGTTGCTGCAGAGATTTATTTTTTTGTAGTTATATTAATTTTGCATTATTACCGGAATATGGTGTAGTTTGAACCATTAAACATCAATAGGATTGCACCACGGAGTGTAGCAAATCTTTTCAGGGTGTTTCACTGGTTAAATTGACACGTTCTGGAAGCTGTTTTATTGTATCAGGGCTACTGTGGTTGGTAAGCTTTTACATGAGTAATGAACTTAGTTTAAGTAGTTCCTCTGTTTTCAGAACTACCTATCTCTTTCAATGCAGGCGCTTTAATGGACTGCAGGAACAGATCCACAAGTATGGCTGTCTGAGGGCTATTGTAATGAGGGTGTAGACACCCAAATGGCCAGACAGTTTGACACATACACACACAGTTTGGGACGTGTGCTGCCATTTGTTAGTCTCTAAGCTGAGGGGTGGCCCTCGCTTTCTTCAGGCCACTAATAAGCTGTTAGCATGACAGATTGATACTAAAGCAGGCACGGTGTATGTCAGCGCTTGAATTATCACGCACTTAGTGAGGCAGGGCTTAAGAATCGCACACCTCTCTCCACCCCCACGCTTTAAAAGTGTTGTGCACAGAGCGTCTTAGCTAGTACATTTTTAAATGACTGCATGCTGTGACAGAGTGAGTAAGGTTAGAATTACATTCAATTAATGCCATTAATTTAATTTCTTTTTCTTTTTTTTTTTTTTTTTTTTTTTGTTTAGCGTGATGTGAAAAATGCCTAAATTCCCATATGGCTGTATTGGCTTCCCGCTCTGTTGCTCAAACAAAACCAGCACCAACACTGAGAAATAATGCTATGGGATCAATGACTGTAACAAAAGGTGACACTTCTTCCTCAGAGACATACAAATTTCACCAGTCAAACACACTTGAGTAATGGTAGCAGCAGCTGGCAATGACAGAATAAGACCAAAAGAAAGTAGTCATATTACTTAGGTGATATGGAAATGTGCTGATGTTAAGCACACACTGAACAGCGACGCAGCATATTGATTACAGTCTAGAGAAAGATGTGAGCAGAGAAAAAAAAACTTGACACACTGTCAGAAACCATTTGTTTACCTTGTCTACATTTTGTTGAAGTCACACGCTCCTATCAGGATATTGAGCCATTTTCGCAGACAGTGAACATTTCAGAGGACCTTTTTGAGCTCATCATCTGTTACAGCTGTAATTCTGAGACAGATTCTCTTTTTCTCTCAGTCAGAAGGTACTGTGACCTGGTTTTATGCATCTTACTTCCTCAATAACAAACTTTCAGAAACTGTAGAAAAACTGTATTAATAGTTAGGCTGCAAACGGAAATGTTATGAAAACACTAATTAGCTTAATAAGACTAAAATAGGCGGTCGACTTGTCACATGACCAGCCAGCTTGTCTGTCATGGTGCACAGAGGCAGTATGTACCCAGCACACTGAGTGAAGTGCCTCATTAGTTCCATTTTAAGCTACTTGTTACATTTCTGTCAGAAATGTTGAATTTGTTAAATTCTTTAGTATATTTTTATGTATGTATTATGCACATAGATGTAGTGGTGCGAACACATAAATATGTTTTTCATCTTGGCCTGTCAGAAAAATGTCATTTTATGTCTTTATGTCAAATTAGATCCCCCTTTTCAGTGTTATACTGAGGTGACTTCCTGCATGTGGTGGTAGTCATGTCCTTAGTCAGTAGACATTATAAGCCTTAGACACTGATGTCAGCCCAAAAGGTTAAATGCAAGGAAGGGAAACCAGACTGAAAATCAGAAACAACAGTTATCACTGAATGATGAATCCTCCCATGAGTTCAGACTTTAACAATATTAAAGCAGTTTATGATAGTCTTGACAGAAAGCGCAGCAAAAAGAAACTAAAATCTACAGAGGAGCCTTGAAATGTCCCTTAAGAAGCCTGATGAACTATCCCCCAAGACTACTTACAGAAATCATATGTAATATTATCAACAGTCCAGATCATGTTGGAGATTTTTGTTTTTTCTCGCTAAACAAACACAATGATGATTGTATTATTGTAAAAAATAACTTGCCTCTTAAGCTGGAATATCTCTATTGTGCAAAGATAATAAAGAGCAAATAATTTAATGTGCTTCAGATTAATCCTTTGTTAAGACAATGACATTTATAGATGAAGTAAAAGGCAAAGCAGGAATCACTTTAATGCACATTCAGCTCATAAAACAAAAAGGTAATTATGTTTCTGATCCCACACTGCCAGCGACAGACTGACATCAGGATCATTCCTCTGACAGATATCAAAGTCATCACCACAGCTAATAAAAGCAAAACTTACATATGATATGTAATATGTACATGTATTGATGTCCCTACATCTTGCTGCCGGTGTTATCCTTTGCTACACTTGTTTATAGCTAATTGGAAATATGTTTATTATGAAAGATTAATCCCAGTCCTGAATATATATACAATTTATTTAACACCCTTCTTTTTTACCTCCATGCTTTGAAACAAAACTCTTATAAACACTATGAGTAGAGGTTGACTGGGTATAATACATGAAGAGAAATAGATAGGACCTGTCATGCTCGTTTGTCTTTTTTTTTCCCGTGGCGTCTTAATGTGTACATGATCTGTCTCCCAGCAGAGGAAAATGCTCCTTTTTTGTGGTTCCTTTGTCCATTAACTATCCTGTAGTCATGCCTCTCTGCTCCAGCGTATTGAACTGCAGAACAGCCTGCTCTGAGCTATGCTACGCTCTTGTTGTCTCGTTGTCTTCGTGTCCCGTCCCCTCCCTCAGCCTGTATGCAGCGGCTGCCAGAATGACTTGTCAAGCTTTTTTTCGGCTTTCTCCCTAAACTGTGATCGCTTGTTTGATTCACTTGTCCTCTTCTCTCCCTCTTTCTCCCACACACTTGCTCTTCATCTGCTTTTTTTCCTTTTCTTCTTCCTGCATACTTCCACTCTGCAATGGCTTCATGCCCCCTCCTTTAACCTCTATCTCCACTCTGCCTTTTTTTTTCCTCTCGAGTGCTTCTCTTTTTTTTTCTCTCTTGACTTGGCTGTTCCTTTTCCTCTCTCCTCCCTTCTTGCCCTGGCTGTTGCTTCTCTTCTCTCTTTCCTCTATCTGCCTGTACCAGGAGCCATGGCTAATCATCTTATAACTAATGCTCTCCTTCGTCCCCATGGTACTAACAATCCTTATAACACTCTCCTGGGGGACTCTGCAGTTTATAACAACCCAGCCGTGGGCATGTACAACACCCAAGGTGTGCTTGATGTTCTTATTATAAAAAATTAGCTGATATTTTTTCATAAATGTGTTTTGTTGCATGGCTATTTCCTAAGATTTTTGCTACTTTAATTAACATTTATCTTAGGTCACAATTTACAGATCATATTAAAATATGCACGTGTAAAAGATTTTGTGTTATTGTGAGTGTCTTTATAAGGTTGTACATTTTCCTTTATATGCTACTTTGGGGCTTATTAAGTTTAGATGTTTTATGTAATTCATTTCTTGTCATTTTGAATTTTGCTTTGCATGTGGCACTTGGTGGTTGTGTTGCTTACTGTATGCTTATAAACATGTGTCATACAGGAAGCTCAGTATTTCTATAAATGTATTTTGTGCTGTGTGTTATGAATGTTTTTATCTCTGTTTTAAGATGGTTATGTTAACAGCTATATACCAATGAGCCATAATTCTGACCATCAACAGGTAAATTGAGTAAACCAGCTCATCGTGCTAGAATGCAGTTAGAATGCTGGAAAAAGGGGTTGACACTTGCCACCTACATAAATAATGCAAACAGTCACACACCCTACATGGCAACAGGACTCACATGCAGTAGCTGGCACAGCCAGTGGAACAGCAGAGGGCGCCACAAAAACTCCTTAGGAAGGGTTTTAAAAACACCACAAAGTGTTTTAGACTTCATCAGAACCTCTCAGATACAAGTAAGATAAAATTGTTTCAGCAGTGGGGAGGATCCATGATGGTCATGATGTTATGGCTCAGTGGTGTTTGAACTATAGACGTCTCTCATCTTGAGAAAGTGATTCTCATTATATTTTGTTAATGAACTTTTGCACTTTTTCCTCTTTTCCCTCATGTTGTCCATCAGCACCCTACCGAGACACAAGTAAGTGCAAATTTCATTTGATTAAAACATTAAAACATCTCTTTCACTTTTTTTCTCATATGCTTTTAAAGAAATCTGCCAAATATTTCCAGTACAAGCAACACAAAAGACTTCATTTTCTGTCTCAAGTCATGTGCCACTCCACAAAATGATTTAAGTAAAAAAAAAATTATGCTTGCCATATAATTACCAAAAGTCGCACACCAGGAGTTCTTTTATTTAATCTAAAATTGAAGTTCTTTTTTTTTTTTTTTTTTTTTTTGCATATTTGAAGCACCCATACATGTGTATAATGACAATAAAGGCATTCTATTCTATTCTACCCACTGTTGCTGGGGGAACTGAAGCTTCTCTTGAAGGAAATATTTATGCATAGAATCATGTATTTCTTTCTTTTAAAAAAAACTTCCATTTTGTTTTTAATCCTTAATTTAAAACTTGCACTATGATATGAACAATAATTCAAATCTTTCTCATGTGAAACCCCGAGAATCCTAATAATTATTTCTTTTTATAATGGTTTGTTCTTCAGAGGGCATGCTGAACAACGCTAGAGACACCAGTGTAATGGATACACTCCCTCTTAATGGCAACCATGCAAATAACTACAGCATGGCCAGTAGCGAGTACTTAAGTGACTGCGTTCAGATTCTAGATCGCAGTGGTGGCTACGGTACACACAGCAACCACAAGGAAACAACCTTGGAAAAGAAGATCCTCAAGGAGCTGACCTCCAACTACATCCCACCTTACCTCAACAACCACGAGAGATCCACCACCGAGCACAGTCACAACCTGATGAACAAGCTGGTCAACAACAGTGTTGCCAACGGAGGTACCTGCCACTTTTCCATTTAAACGCTTTTAGTCGGGGTATCATTCTCCCTATGCTAACTATAAACATATTTGGCTCCAATTTTGATAAAGCTATGACAGGTAACTTTTCATTTTTGCAGTAATGAAAACTGAGAGATCCAAAAACAGAAGAGGAAATTAGTAACACTAGTTTGTTGCTGCTAACAATATTCTATCTGTTTAAAGCAAAGAATAGTCGTTAAAGTTCCCATCTCAGTGCAACAATAATAGCAGAATAATGCAACTGGTTGGTTTGATGAGTCTGTGAATTAATTGTGGAGTCGTGGAGATCTTCTGAGAGTGAAGTTCTGTCTAACGTTAATTTTCGCTTTATCTTGACTTCTTACCATCTCTTGCTTTATTAT
Organism: Pseudomugil tenellus; assembly: GCA_037177515.1. Taxonomy (NCBI): domain Eukaryota; kingdom Metazoa; phylum Chordata; class Actinopteri; order Atheriniformes; family Pseudomugilidae; genus Pseudomugil; species Pseudomugil tenellus. The sequence goes on from JBAMHX010000005.1 coordinate 6,388,208, forward strand.
CTCCCCCTGGAGCAGTGAAGACATGGGCTGTGTCCTAATGTGAACCCTATGCCCTAACCCCTCATTCACTACATAGAGCTACACTACATAGAACACTATACAGTGCCCTCAATCTGCTGGTGATTTGAACACAAAGCTCACTACTTTCTCCCTGTCGGAAATCGCATGACTACCAGCTGTAACTATGGCAACCACAATGGACTTGGAGGTCTCCGTTCTAATTTTATGTGAAAATGTCTTATTTAGTTATTTATTCTTTTTTTGTTTCATACTGCTTCAGTAGAAAAGGGATAAAAAATTTATGCTTTATAGTTTCTTACTTAAACATTTTTGTTGTTCGTATAATTTCCATCATTGTAAGCTCCGGCCCACAATGCATTTTGGTCTATATTGACCCGTCTGGTGACCATCATTGCTCACTACTTTTTAAGATGCATTGTGGGTAATTTTGAGTGCACTACTTTTTTCCTAAAGTACATTCGGACACCCCTACAAAATAGTGTGAGGACTATATAGGACACTATGTAAGGCATAGGGTGCACATTCGGACACAGCCATTGTGTTTTTGAAGACACCCCAGTTGTTACACTGTCCAGTTTTTCTGTTATCTGCGAAAACTTAGAGACGAAAAGACTTGTTTTAATCCATAACTTCAGCTTTTTTTTTTTTGTATTCGGGTAGAAACTGTGATTTAAAAAATATAATTTCTTTATTTTTCTAAATGAAACAGCAGAAAAAGAGAAGTTTTGTTTGTTGATGAAAACATTGATTCTCTTAATAATATTGTAAAGAAATATGTTTAACCCCTTAATGCCTGAAATAAGAACAACTGTTTAGAAAACTCCAAATTTTAAAATCGGAAGTCTTTTTAAGGCCCTTTAAACAAATTGGAAAACAACTATTGTTTAGCATTTTTACTATTATTTACCATGTATAGGTCAAAATATTATAATGTATAGTCATCTGCTATCTGGTGTTCACCAGGGGCTAGAGACCATTATGTGCAACTGGGTTCTGAATAAAGTCTCTACCATAAAGTGATGCAAAATGTGTCAGAGAGGGTGTGCATCATATATGAAACATTAGGCATTAAGGGGTTAATCTTTTTGGCTACCGAGGAGCCCCTAGAGCAACAAGTGTGAGCAAAATACTATTTTCTTGGTCAGGGGTTGGCATCTCTGGTCCAACAAAGTGACCTGAATCAAACACACCTGAATCAAACCAATGGGTGATTAGCAGACTTTGCTCTGCTAATGTGTGGGGTATGCGGCAGCAGGGAAACTCCCAACACCTGCAAAAGTTCTCCGGGACCAGAGTTGCCAACCTCTATTCTAAGTAAAACTTTTTTTTTAATTAAGGCCTTCATCATCTACATGCTATTAGAGCTTTTCTCATTCAACATTATCAATGCATATCAGATCCTGATGAAAAAAAAAACGTAGACTCGATTGTAGCACAGTCAGAAGCACCAAAGAATCGAAATCCAAAGAATAAGCAATATTTTCTTCTTTTTGTTGTTTTTTGTGCTTTTTTAATTACTTTTATTGTGACACCTTTGTTCTTCGGTATATCTGGGTGCAAGGACGTAAAACGTCTTGTTAAGATAAACACCAGTACAATCTTTGCTATGTCTCCAGTTGCCATGAAAACAAAAGAGTAAACTACTCACATTGTGGTGCAAATCATAAAGTTGCCACCCAAAAAAAATGCTGGTGTAGTTACCAGATCTGCTTGGTCTGCAGCTGCCAATGAATAAAATAAAATGGTCTCTTATTCCTTTATAAGTATTTTTTTTAATTTTATTTCACATTTTTTTAATCAAACTAAACTTATTTTCCCCATGCACATAAAACCTTTTGAATCTGAAGATGTATTGATTTTATTTCCAGGAAAACTTATCAATGCGTTGCAACCTTGCGCTTAAACCCCTTTGCAATTATGAATTGAATAGGAGTCACTAACATTAACATTTAGTCAAACTGTTACTAATTTTAGTTGTGTAATTTTTCTCTGCCTTCTGAGCGACGGCCTTTCTGTTCTCAGGATGTTTAGAAGTGATGTCACACTGTGAGCAGTCCCTTTCAATAGGTAAAGATGGAGTTCTTTGGACAAGTTATCTTTGTGTCCTATGAATAACTGCACTTGCACTTTGCTGTAAATCTACTTCCGTACGTTGTCCAGACAAACTTAAAACTGCATAAACCAACCACAGTTGTTTATCCAACGTCCAGCCAATCACTTAGTGTGACATCAACAGGTGCAGGGCCCTCACAAGATCTGGTACCTACACCTGGCATCTTGTTTCCACATGCAGCACAGCAGTCATCAGTCAACAATGGATGATGTTTTTACTGAGAGTCAGTTTTATCCACCTAATAACTGTGTGTATGCTTGTAGATAAAAGATGCTAAAGTATGCAAAAATGTGTTGTTTTTTTTTATATGTAAGGTTTGTAAGATGCAGCACATTAATTGAGTTTTCTCCCAAAGCTGTGTCTGAAATTCCACTGAGGTGGGAAATCAGCAAAGAACTAAAACCAAAACAAACTGAATCAAAACAGTAATTTAGCTGGTTAGAAACCCAAACCCAAACTAATGAGATCAAAGCATCAGACACCCTTCATAGAGCAAAGTCCATAATTACACATGCTTTTGGATGTGCACCTGGACAAACACGCACAGTAGATGTTCCCATTATGCAGCCTTGTGTGTGGTCTTGCTGGTTTCCATACATACACAGTGAGAGATGAGCAGCATGAGCTTTTTTAACTGTGATTGTATAAAGGAAACTATGTATAGCTTACATTTGTATTATGTTTTCCTTATAGAAAAGCATTAGAAAAAGGATTGGTGGACATCCACAAGCTAAGCTGAGATTTCCTACATTTTGCTATGGATAATTTGAAAGACAAAACTTTTAAAGGGAAAAAGAAATGGCTCTCGTAGCCTTTATTTAATAAAAGCTTAATTGGAAAATTGTTAAACCACTAAATCATAAGAAGTCAAAACAACAAATTACTAAGGCATGAAAGTAAATGCTGCTACTTTATTCCCACATTAATACAAAACAAATAGTTGTGCAGTGCTGTGTCCGAATGTGCACCCTATGCCCTAACCTCTGATTCACTACATAGGGCTGCACTACATAGCACATTATATAGTTCCCTCAATTTCATTGTGATTCGGACAAAAAGCTCACTACTTTTTCTCTGTTGCACATCATGTGACTACCAGCTGTAACTATGGCAACCACAACAGACTTGAAGGTTACGTTTCACATCTAATCTAATTTCGAGTGAAAATGTATTATTTACTTATAATGCATTTTATTCTTGCTTTGTATCATATTTATTCAGCAGAAAATCGATAAAATGATGCTTTATAGTTTATTTGTTAGACGTTTTTGATCTTCGTATAATTTCCGCCATTGTAAGCTGTGGCCTGCAATGCATTGTGGTCTATATTGACCCGTCTAGGCCAGGGTGTATCGATGCTCACTACTTTTCAAGATGTATTGTGGGTAATTTTGAGTGCACTACTTTTTTCCTAAAGTACATTCAGACACTCCTGCAAAAAAGTGTGAGCACTATATAGGACACTATGTAGGGCATAGGGTGCACATAGCCCAGGTCTATTTGTCACGTTCTTTCCTTGTGCTTCAAGGAATCTGCTTTGGAAAACAATACATTTTTTAAAAAAAATCTTTATTATATCCACACTAGTCTAAACTTTTCCTCTTTTAGAATGAATCACAGAACATTCTTTGTAACATGCAGCATTTTATAACCCCTACCTGTTTGTTTCAGGGAGTCTGGCTGGGGGGAGCAGCAGCAGCAGTAGCAGTGGAGTTGGTGGGTGTGTGGGCAACAGTAAAGAGGACAATAGTCCAATGGTGCTGGACAACCCTGCAGCTTTCCCCCACGAGGAGAACCTTGGATTGGAGATTATCAGAGAGGAGTCCAATGCACCTCTTCTTCCGCCACGGCCTCCTCCACCGGACAGCCACCCCCCTCCGCCTCCTCCTCCTCACAGCTTTGCCCGGCAGCGACGCATTCCACAGGAGCCCAGCGAAAGCTTCTTTCCCCTACTGAACAACGAACACACTGATGAGCACACTCATTCGCCAAACCACAGAGACTCACTCTACACAAGCATGCCGGTGTTGACGGACCTCCCAGATGGGCAGATGAACGGTTTAACAGATGGAGAAGAGGACAGCTCTGGGGAGCTCCAGCCTTGTAAGAGTGCCACTGCTCCAGAGCTGGATGATGTCTATTATAAGAGTATGCCAAACCTGGGTTCCAGGAATCACCTTCACGAGCTGCAGAGCTACTACCACATGGGCCGGGGTGGCAGCGATGGATACATGGTGTCCGGGAGCAAAGAGGAGTCCGATTCATCTCCTGAGGAGCCGCCCATAGACCCTTCTCACCTGGTTACCAGTCTATAGAGCCAAATGAGACTTCTCTCCCTCCTGAGCCCAATTTCACACTTTAAAAGTTCCAATTGAAAACATTCTGTGTTGTTGACTGACAGCCTGAGCTGGCCTGTTAATGGATTGATACACTGTGTGTGACTTTAACAATGGTTGGGATGTCAATGGTCAAACTGAAGAAAGGCTGAATGTGTTATGAACGGTGCAAAGACATTTTTTAAGCATCCGACAGGAATGGATCAGGAATCATGCTGGGAGGGATTGTGTAATTCTGAACTTCCGCCTACTTTTATTTGGAATCTCGGATCGACCGTAGCCCTGCAAGATCCCCAATATGGACTTCTAGCAGATCCTAGCTTATAGTCTCCATCACCACCAAGACAAAAGGTGAGATTCTCGGGATTAATGGAGCTGCTTGTCTGTCTGTATGTCCGTCTCTCTGTCCAACTCTTTAAGACGCCTATTGGATATTTTCACCTACAAAGGGTGGAGAAGGATATTCAACTCTGGTGTTCACAATGATAAACTGGCCCCAAAGAGGCACCTCATACCTGCCAGTCAAGTGAAGGATGTATGATATAGACACTCACTATGGATCAAAGAAAAAAATAAACAATATCATTTGGGCAGCAGGATACCCACATAGCGATGATGTTCTGAACTCTTTTCCTGTTTGAATCTGCTAAACTGGAGTTGTGTCTGGGCTGGTGTAACATTCCTGCGAGTTGTAGTGACTACGGCTACTGTGTATTTCACTGAAAACAAAAAAGGAAGATTACATGACATCTGACCGAAATTTAAAAAAAGAAAAAAAAAATAGTTGAGTTTATTCTCCTTCTGTAAAAGTTTTCAGTTATGAAATGATTATGAGGAAATCACAAACTGTTTCTATGTATTGTACAGAGTACAGATACGGATACAAACTGTTACATATGACCAAGTCTTTATTTTTCAAATTTTATGTTGAAAACCTTTTGTCTTTGGGATGCTCTGAAATGTCACAATATGTTAGGGGCTTTTACTGACCACAGAAAGAGCAAGCAACAATCTTTATTGTCTTTTTTCCCATTTTTTTTCATAAATACAGATAAGCACTCCTTTATCAATATGCATACACCTTACACATGATGTTCTGGTCTTTTTATAGCAGCACCACTTTCACATTTTTCAATTCAGCTGTTGATATATACTATACCACCATATGGAGTCAAAAATAAAGGGAAATATAAGTGGTTAATGTTGCAGCTGGGAGGATGCTACAAGATGGCTGATAAAGAGTGTAACATGAGGATAGTTTATGAATTATGTTGTCTCTGTTGCCAAAATTTCAGATTGACCAAACTTGGCTTGGCTGCTTATGATCATCTTGTCATCCTCTGAGCTGGAACCTCTTTGTTGAACGGAGGGTATCATCGGTGAAATGCCACAATGTCTCCAAGAAAGTGTACTGAACGTGCAAAAGCTGCACCACAACAGCACCATCCAAAGTGGGAAGCCAATGTTTACTAATTTAGCAGGGAGCATTCTTACGTGAATGAAGTATAGCTTGCACATGTCTCCCACAAACACACCCTACATGTCCCCAAGAGAGAAATTATTTATTTATCCGTTTATTGGTTCAAAGATAGCAAAACAAGCTTGGAGGAAATCAAAGTGGCTCTAGGCAGGAGTACAAAACGTGTCACTGGGTTTGTTTGTTTTTTTGTTTTTTGGTTTTTTTTTTTACTTTTTTTGTTTTTTGGATCATTTTTTTAAATTATTATGATCATGATTATTACAATATTACTGATAATTATTTATTCTTTTTGTATGGGTTCCGAGTTGAATGATCTCATAACTAATATTTGTTGTAACAGTGAAAGTTGTTTGCCAACAAATAAATTACTGACATAGCTTTGTGGTTTTCCTATTTCTTGAATGCTTCTTCAATGTTTTTCAACTTAAATTACATTTATAAACAAAATTAAGCCATTTTTTTGTTTCAAAGATGAACTACTGGCTATTTTTGAGGACATATGTTGGAACACGTCGAACTCAGCAAAACATTTTGCTACACATATCTCTGCTTCTTAAATATAATCCTGCTCTTTTCAGTAAATGTCAAAACAGCTTATATCTGTAAAAGCTTGAGTGTTTCAGCTTAGTGTGTGTGAGGCTAAACAGAATCACATTAATCATATTTGAAGCATTTCCACCATCAGAAAAACATATATCCATGCAATCCTGCAATCTACAACCCTGTTGCAATAAGATCGCAAGAATAATTGTAAAACGCAAATAAATAATAATAATAAATGCTCGAAATATAAGATTTTAACTTATAAATAAATATCTGCTCATTTGACACCAGTATATATCAACCAAATGTATTGACAATCCCAACATTGTCTTGCTGAAATGTACAAAAGTTTCCCCGGAAGAATGATCTCCAGATGGAAGCAGAAGTTGCATCAACCTTGCACTGTTGATGGTGCCTGGAAACAAATGCACAACATACCATCAGAGACGCATGATAAAAACACTTGTGGCTTGTCTACTTTTTAGTCCAGAGAACAAGTGTAATTTAATTAAAAAAAAGGATTTTTAAATGGAATTTTGTCTAGTTTTCTTCTTCGCCCTTTGTTCCTTTAAAGGTTTGGCTCACTTCTTTTGCCATCTTTAGATAGGACTTCTTCATATTTGCATGATGGAGATTTAAACTATTTGTGTGTGACATGTACAAATGTCTAGGTAGTGATTTTCGAAAGGGCTCCTGATTCCTTGTAATCATGCCTGTTTTAACCCATAAGAGCCTAGCTTAACACATAGTACATACAATTTCTGAGACATTTTGCATCACTACATGGCAAAAACTTTTCAAGCATAATCTGATTCTTGTCTTTTGCCTCTTATTGAACACCAAAAAGAATTAGGACATATCATATGCTAATACACGATAAATAACCCCTAAAGGTTTACTGATTTTTTTAATATATGTTTTGTTAAAAAGGATAAATAAATTCCACATATTTACAAAAAAAAGACTTTTATCAACCTTTTTTTTTATTGGTTTGGATACTTAAAGGGGAATTTAAGAGGGACATTCATTTAAAGTAGTGTTTCAATGTGTCTCTAGATTTCCTGAATATTGTCATATTTATTTACTGTATGGTGACATATTCAAAGTATTTGCAATTTTGTGGTTAAGAACATTGTCCTGAAATTGCTCCAAAATTTTGCAAACTGCTTAACTCCCTCCATGTTTACCTCGGAGAAACTCCTTACACCCACTCGTGTTACTGACCTGTTGCCCATTTACCCAATTACCCTTTTCTTTTCCAACATTTTTGTTGCCTTGTTCAAATTTTTTGTAGATGTGTTGCTGCTTTGCAAGTCAAGATGAGTCAATAGGATTTCTCCTTCTTTAAGCATCTTTTTAGTTGGGGAAAACAAAGGTTGTTGAGATATACGGATAATTGCATTCTGCTTTTATTTACATTTTACAAAACATACAAACCGTGTTTGAAATCGGAACTTCATGACCATCAGGCATCTATTTACATATTCCAACAGAACACTGACTGATTTATAAGAATTGTGTAGCAGGAATACAAATGAAGTGCAATGAAGATACTTCCACAACTAGGACTTTAAGGAGAAGTCGTTTCATGTTCCAATCTTTAATATTCATATACAGGCTGCAATGTCATATATACTAAATCAATTTACACAATGAAGCTACACTTTCAGATTGGTTAATACATTTGAATTTGTTACCTACGTACTTAGTAGTCCAGACGTTAGCGGAGGTGATAAAGTGTTTGATGTTCCTGGTTTAACAGCACATAACTAACAACATGGATGAAAGAGAACCAAACGACAGTGATACAGCAGATTTAGACCTACAAGGTTTTTACCTAATCTTTGGTCCTTATTTGAAGTTGACTGCAAAAGTAATTGTTCACAAATTAAGTTAAATTAAACTTTTTTTTCCCCTTTTTCTTCAGTGAATTAGTTTTGTCAGTATTCACATTTATTTTGTCAGTAACACACATAATGACCTGATATAGGATACTTGACTATTTTTTAAGCTTTTCTTTTACAAGGTGTGTCATTTGGGCTAAATGCAGCCATTTCAGAAAAAACACAGACTTACATGTTTAGCTACTATATAGCTGCTAAAAATTAAATAAAATTAAATTAAATTAGGGACAACAAGACTGCTATAGAGCTTTGGATGCAATTCAAAGTAAAGTTTCTCTAAACATTTAGTAAAAGAAAAAAAAAACACATGGCTACGTGAGCCCAATCTGGTATTAATCCATTGGTGATTATCTGGATCTCAGCTTCTTAACTTCCATGTGCCACATTCACCCTTTTGGAACATTCCATGTAGCCAACATATGGAAATAATGGATATTTGGGCCAAATTTGTGAACATCTCGAACTCAGCAAGAATTTATTTTCGACATACAACAAACCCTTATTTAAATTAGATGAATCAATACAACTTTAACAAAATAGGTAGAAAAGGTTTACAAATAGAAGCCTTAAAAATAATTTGAGCTTGTAAATTAATATTCACAGATAAGAGTTTAAAAGTGGAATCACTCCCTGAAGTAGTCCACATCTGTTTTGAAAAATAACTTCTGTATTTATACAGAAAATATTTCTTTTCTTAAAGAGGAAAACAATGTTAAGTTACACAAATACATTTAGAAAAGTACACCGAACCAGAGATCACTCCTGGATGAGATCCATTTGGACCTCCAGCTGTGAGGCAACCTTGATGGTAAAATGGTTGTTACTGCTCTCTTGTCTGTATATAATCTGGTTCAACAGTATGACCCGTGAGATCATCTGTCAACATTGCTCTAGAAAGGCAAAAGTTCGGCTCTGGTGACACAAGCAGACCCATGTAATACTAGTGAGCCATGTACTGTTGCTGTAGCTTCAGAACTTTACAGTTCGGGTTGTGTTTTAAGGGTTTGCTTTGTCTAATCTGTTTCTTTTAGGAGTGAAGGAGGAAAACCTTTTTAAAACACAAACATCCATGTCTGACAGGTGCAAGAGTCTTTGGGTGGAGATGGCCTTCATTATTTTAATTAGCTTCAGGGGCTGCACCTGTGGAGGTGTGAATCCCCGGTGTTGTGGTACCAGGAAGTCCTATCTTGCCTCTTGCATCGCTGCCTTGTTGCTTCCTCAGACAGTATTATATATTGTGATTTATTGCTGACTCATTATTCATACTTTGTGATGCTAAGCTACATGTGTAGCTGCAGCGATGCATGTTTTGGCAGACTGAATCAAACATGGAAACCAATGCACTTATTGACCTCTCCGACTGCCGAAGACACATTCTCACCACCGATACGGACACTAGAGTAAAGCAGCTTGAAAGATGACTGGGAAAATTGGGATTCAACAACCTTCCTGTTATTGGACAACCTGTCCTTTCACCAGAACAACTGGCCCCAATTATGCCTAAGGTAAGGAGGTTGTCTACTCCTGCACCATGGAATTACAGCTTTAACTAGCAGACTTGCATGTGGCAGTGTTAATGGCCTTCCTGGAACCAGTAGTGATTTAGCCAAGAAAGAAGAGCTGGAGAATGATCTTTGAAAGTGGAGAAGTAGTGATGGTGATGTTAGGCTCTTTTCAAAGATCCAACTTTTTGATTTTTCTCCTTTAGGAGAGCCTCAAATGAATCTTCATTTAATATTAGCAATTTTGAATGATTTCTGTGTTGGTAAGCATTCATTCATTTTCTGTAGATTGTAGTCGAATTTAGGCTTGGAGGTGACTTGACGTCATCCGAGCAATCATCAACCATGGATAGGCCGTGTAAGTTATTTATTCATCTATCAATCCAAGGAACCTTATTTTCTTATGCTAAACTATGTTGTGAATTTTAATCCAATACTTAAACCAACAATTGTAGTCATAACCACACCAAGCCAATCCAGTAAGCAAAAGGGACAAATTGATTGATTAATTTATCTCTTTTTTTCTGGATTCTGTGCTGAGGCTTTTGTGTTTATCTTGCAGTTAATCAAAGATGTTGTGGCCTTTTAATTTTTTTTTTATTTGTGTTGTGGCTTTTGTATTGCTGGAAACTTAAGTACCACTGAACACATGAGACTGTTTCTATGCTCCACATTCCACAATGCACTCGGGAAGTTGTACATTGGTTTCACAAAAAAAAAAAAAAAAAAAAAAAAAGGCACTAATTAAAATTAATAGTCATCCTTTTTGGTCATAACACATAGGAGAGAGTTGAAATCAGTGGTAGACTGGTAATTAATGAGAAAGGAAAAACTGTACACTTAGCCCTGGATTAATACTGACGGCATAATGAAATGGCCATATGCCTCTTTTCGTTGCGTTTTCAGCACGAACGGGTCTTGTCACTCAGTTGGATATAACCCCTGCATTGTGTCTTTGTACTATTGAGGAGTTTCACCATTTTTATCTGCTTTGATCATAGATTCACTTTATGGAAAGGAAATAATATGAAAATAATAGAGCAACGGGAGTTTAAAAATAATGAGTCCAAGGCCAAAGGAATGATAGTGTAAAGCATAGGAAGAGAATTAAGTTTCTATAAATGTATTTTAGTTTTCTTTAAAACTCTGAGAAACCACCTAACATTCAGCCTTCCCCCCCTTCTTCCTTCCTCCTGCTCTCTCTTCCCTCTGCCAGTAGCAGACTGATTAAATGAGCATTGGGCTATGTGGGTCATATCTCTGCTGGAGTGCTCTGATCGGTTAGTGCTGCCTGGCTGTGTTATCTTCCTGCTCTCTCTGCTTCCCTCCTTCAAGGGAAGGCATTCAGTTATGTCTTACAAGGTGACATGTCTCTCCGCTCAAAGACCAAAGGCACAAGACTCCAGTGATGTGCAGGAATATAAATTAGAAGAACCTGCTTGTTTATAGTATTTGTTTAGGATAAATTAATACTTTTGCCCAACTCAACGGGGAATCCAAATTCGGCACCTGAAAAACACAAGCAAGAAAAAACTCACAGCAACAAGCAGCGCACAAACTCTTTTCCGAAGCACAAGTTCTTTAGTTGTTTTGACTAAGTTGAGAAATTCAACTTCTGCATGTCAGGAAGTTCTTCTTAAAGATTGTTTAAGATCTTCATCCATTTCATCCAAGACCTGAGTACCCTTTTGCTTGAATGACATCTCAGAATTTCAAAAGTAAATGTATCTTATTTATAATGTCTCAAAAGTTGTTTTACACACAGCTGATCAGTATGCTCTTGTCTACCAGCAAGTCTCCAAATATTTGTCATGAATGTTGCAGGGATATTGTGTTTGCTCTCATAGTGAGGTAATGGCTTGGAAACAAGCAGCCTCCATTCTGAATGTGGTATTACGTTTTGGTGTCTGTTAATTAAGGCAACTATGACATTTAAAGCTGAATCTGATTAAACGCTGAAATTCAGCCCATCCATATACAGCATGACATTTAAATATTTCCATCCCATTTCCTTCGTCTGCACAGTTAAGGATTGTAAACTCAAGCAGAATATTTCCCCATCATCCCAGAGTTTCTCAGTATTTTCATGGTATGCAACTCATAAACATCCATTCTAAAATTGCTGGAATGTCATTGGATTTTTTTTCCTTCAAATTAAAATTATTCACCTTAAATTGGATCAACCAGAGATTCCATCTATTAATTGCAGTTCCTTTGATAATTGGAAGTGTTCTGCAAAGAGGAAACCTAATATTGGCTTCTGGATAACAACAAGAAATGTATGGCACTGCTCAGGGTTCCCTTCACCAACCTCTGCGTAAGTGTAGCCATACCCACATGTGGGACGGAACACTTGATCATCTCCTTATGTCAGTCTTCTATGAGAGGGCTAAAAAAACCAACAGGTGTACATGGGGCAGCCTGAATAATTTACTATAATTGGGGGTGTGGGAACAAAAAGAGCGACAATCCTAAGCCGTAGAATGACAGAGGGGGAGCTGCAGAGTGGGGAGAATGGGGAGGGACAGTGCCCATCTATCTGCTTTCCTTTTTTTGAGGTCACATACACCCAGCATGCATGTTTAATTGGCTTTGGGATGCCATGGATTCTGCTGCCTCTGCTGTGAGTCAGACATACTACGCCTTCTCTGGAGCGTGTCTTTTCATGGAGCCTCAGCCATGGAGATACTATTTTAGGAACACATTAGGAGCCCAGAAAACACTGACATTTAGACTATCTCCAGGATGGCTGGGAAAGGGAGGAGGCTACTCATCAGTGGATATGACAGACACAGGAGTGCCTGTACAGTAGGTCACACACATGTCAAATTACTTTCTCAAAACGATTCATTTACCTGTGTTTAATGTGATTCCAGTTACTTACAAAAGAGCTGATCACATTGACCCAAATACTAAAGTCACTCAATTCTGGTTGCACAATGGAGTAAAAAAGAAGCTGAAGTTAGGAAAATGTTTCATTTAATAATTTATCTTGTCCACATAGGAGGGAAAGGTACGGCAAATGAAAGGATGTACTCTGAACTTTCATGCCACTTCTGAACATTTTCCTGTAGCAATGCACTGACTGTAATGTTCTTGTAATGGCATTCTTCCACATCAAAGCGAGCTCTAATTGAGAAACTATGTCTCTCTCTATCCCTAAAGTAAAAGATTAAGCAAAACAGTGAAAAAAAGTTAACAAGGCTGCAATGTTGTTTTTCTCTGGCTTGATGCACCGTTTGTCAGCTGAAAGCTGAGTGGAAGGTGTAACAGTACAACTGTTGATGCATGAGCCTTCACACAGGACGGTATGGTACATAATTTCCTATGCAGACTTGCTCTGTTAATGGACTATTCATATTTAAAGTAAGTTGTTTTAAAATACTGTCACACAAATTGTGATTTAATGACCATGGTATTTACATCATTGCGTCAGGTTAGCCACCTTCAAACAAAAGACAGACCTCATTGTATTTGCATAAGAGATCAAATAGAAAGGTTAACACAAATTTATTGGTGTAAGATCATGAGAAAAAGTTTGATTTACACTAATAAGATTAAATTTTAGCGTCCAAAAACTTCAAATAAAGGTTGACTAGCAAATGATTTCAAGAGTTTGATTATTACATTCAACAAAATGCGAGGAAGGGAAAGGTCCTGGGTCTAGGCTGGGTGAGAAAGGAAGCAGGAAGACCATTGGACCAGAGTGGAGTTGCTATAATTAATGTGAAAGGATTGACAATGTGGGAAAAGAATAGGTCGCTGGTCAAAGAGGGAAAAGGGTGAACAAGCTGAATCAGATCTCTGGGTGAAGTTTTGCCAAAGCTTCAGTAGAAAGCCAAGAGAGACCAAAATCTCTTCCACTCTGACCTCATCTCTGCAAAATATCTGTTGTATTACAGGAAAAGCACAGATGACTGTATAGGAAAGCAGCTTAGTTAGGAAAAGCACGATCCAGTCTTTTCAGAAGTAAATACATCTAAAATTGTTATTTGCCTACAAATAAAACTACCCCTTCATTCTCTAATCCACAACCAATCAAATAGAATGCTCCACTCCTGAAGGTTGCTCACTCGGCTGTTTTGCTTACTAAAAAAATTACACAAATAAATTGAAAAAAATAAAACAAAGTATTTTAAAACAGCTTAAAAACAAAGAACTTGTGATTGATGGCATTACGCTTACAAGCTGCTGCATTTCCTGTTGACAGGAAAGTTTCCCAACTTCTTCCCCCAACTTGGAGAAGCTTTTATTGGGAACAATGAGAATGATTATTCAGTGCTTGAGAAATGTTCATTCAGTGTGACCAGAAATGTTTGTTCCCACTCAGCTGTGTCCACAATCTGAAGCAGAAGCAAACAAAAGCAGGAAGTCTGTAAAAGGCAACAGTAGGTGTGTAAGCACCAGGACAGAAGGGGCAGAAACAGGAGTCAGTGTTTGGGAGCAAAATTTATGACATCGTAACATAAACTATCTTCAGCAGTTAAACAAAAGCAAAGAGGTGGCAGGGGGGTAAAGAAAAGCATGGCTTCTGAAGAAGGTCAACAAAACACAAAGATGACCACCTGGGGAAAAAAAGTTACTTTTGCACAATTCATGCAATGATGTCTCATAGATTTTACATGGGTGGCATTTATTGGCACACTATGATGGCTGCGTCACATAAGTCCCTACCAAGGTCCATGTTTCATGTGCGAATGCAAAGTAAACTGGTTCTTTTGGGAAATGACGGTTATTAGAACCATACCGTTCTAAGAGCTGTGATCCTATAACTCGGAAAGCTCCTCATGTAATGATGGTCTTTTGGACTATGCTGGATACCAGAGAGATGAAGATTACACTTTAACATGATAATTAATTGTAAATATACCAAAAGGTGTATTTTTTCATATTGTGTTTAATAACGAAAGAAACACTTTTTAGAATTTAAAAATCTGACTTTTCACCCCAGTTGTTCTTTGGTTGGGCTTTAAAGGGGCCATATTGTGCAAAATGGACTTTTATGAGCTTTTAACCTTCTTACCATAAAATGATCCCGCATGTAGTTTTATTTTTCATCCATACATTTTTGTAGTTTTATTGCTTTAAAAAGATGAGTGCAGCTTAAGCAGAAAAAAAAACGGCTGACTCCACCACTCCAACGCAGAATGGTGGAGACTTCCCCCTCCCTTACCTAAAAACATTAACGCACCATCTCCTTCAGGAAATGTGCATGTAGCTGCTCTGTGGTCTCGTCAACAGACACGTCCCCTGCACGCCAACTAATACACAGTTCCTTTTTGGCTGCTCAGTGCGGGCGGGGCAGGGGATCGGCAGAGACGCAGGGAAAGCAAGAAAAATACAGACCCTGGCGTTCACAGTTCTGGCTAGAAATCTCTCAGAAACAAATGAATAGTGTTGCAAAACTATAGTATGGTGCATGTTGCAAAATGCATAACATTGTAACGTGTTGGTGGTAACGTGTTCTGTAAGTTGCATGTTCTGCAGTATTAATGTTTAAAGACAGAATGCAAAGAGGACAGGAAGAGGCCGGAAGGGGGCAGAGTTGAGTAAAGAGAGGTGAGATAGGGGTGATGAAGGAGGCGAAGTTGTTTAAAAAAAAAAAAAAGTTGTACGGTGTGGTTGCGGCCTACAGTGACCAGCCTCAGCTGTTAAAGAGCAATTCTTCAGAAGCTTGTCGAGTCATCTTTTCCGGCAGAAACTGTTACAATATTATCATAGATGTGCATAGGATAGACTGTGAGACAGCAAAAATAGCAAAATATGGAACCTTTTAAAAGGTTAAATTACATGTAGCGATCAGTCTTTATGAGTTACCATTAGTAAACAGAGCTTCACAGCACAATCCACTAATTTTGCAATTGCACGAGTCCTATTTTGGCTTCTCTGTGTGTTTCATGCAACAAATCAACAATCTGGCTGCAGTATCAAATATCCATAAACAAGTAATTTCAATCTGACCAACAAGGGAGTAGTTCTATGTAGCTGTGTTCACATAGCCATCATCAATGTCAGATTTGCAGAGGTGCGCATCAAGCTTTTACCGACCTATGCAGACTTTTACATGCTTATACACACACACACACACACACACACACACACACACACACACACACACACACACACACACACACACACACACACACATCAAACATTCTCAAACATCCAAATCTTGTCTGCATTATTGAACCTTCATAGACCCTCATAAACACAATACTAAAGACATGGTTTTTAATTATAAAACATTTGTCAGGTCAGCTTCAGGTCTAACCCTCCAGTTCTTCTTAGTTTTCTCTTTTTTCTCATTTTTCACTTATTCATCCCAAAATTGTATTTGCTTCTGTCAAATTTCTTTTTCATTTTGACATCGTGCAATTTGCAAGCATCACGATTCAACAATTATTCCAAAAATCCATCAAAAGCCTGTTATAATATGAAACCAGAAATTATTCATCGCATGCAAAGAACTCAAACAAGAAGTGTCTGACAGTAAGAATGTAAAATGGTTTGCCTAATCGGTCTCAGTAATTTTGTATTATAACAGAAGTGTCACTGTTTTCATATGTAAATACTTCAAAACCTGTAATTATGACCAAAACTAGCTTATATTTCTCACAAAGTTGCTCTCTTATAAGGGACTAGGGAAGATAGCAGTCATAATCTGAACATTGAATGGACAGATGTAAATCATAATTTTGAGCATTTTAAAATTTCAATCAATCAGAAGTAATTTTTCAGAAAAACAGCACTGTGACGACATTCTGTCAGGCAGAGCTTGAGCATTCATTTCTACATAAGAAAGTAAGAAGCAGATTGATGCTTTTTTTTTTTTAATTATTGACGTCTTACAGGACTTCAAGCAGTCACACCAGCTGAAGGAGATTTATTTTTCTCTTTTTATTTTAAAATTCTACTATCTTATTCCTTATGATGCTGTTATTTAATTTTTTTCTGATCTGGACACAAACTCAATTCAATTCAACTTTATTTTTGTAGCGCCATTTCACGACAATGTCGTCTCAAGGCGCTTCACAGAGATCGGCCAATTAAAAAAATAGCCTCATATAGGGAACCAGCATGATTGCATCGAATCTTCACTTTGATCAAGATTTGATGCAATCTTCCATCCTGAGCAAGCATAGGGTGACAGTGGGAAGGAAAACTCCCTTGTAACAGGGAGGCAAAACCTCCAGCAGAACCCGGCTCAGGTAAGGCAGCCATCTGCCTCGATTCACTGGGGTTACAGAGACAGGAAAGACAGATAAATATACATTGCAGGTTCTATCCAGGAAGACCTGCAGATAAAGGAAAATAGGAAGTAAGACCTGCAATAAAAAAATAAAATAAAGTAGGAAGAAATGAGAAATAAGACCTGCAGAAAAAAAGAAATAGGTTAATGATGCCAGTACTGGCCAATAAATGGAAAATAAGCAGCAGAGATAATAATTGGAAGTCCTCAGTGCATTTTGGGATGTCCGGCTAGAGTATCCCTAAATGTATGATTTGTTGAAGAGGAAGGTTTTAAGTTTTATTTTAAAGGCAGAGAGGGTGTCTGCCTCCCAGTACCCACACTGGGAGTTGGTTCCATAAGAGCGCAGCTTGATAGCCGAACCACAAGTAGACCTGCAGTCTGAGAGCGAAGTGCTCTGTTTGGAATATATGGAACTATGAGATCTCTGATATAC
>JBAMHX010000005.1:6416901-6429211 GCA_037177515.1 Pseudomugil tenellus
CAGCAAAGTAAGAATTTCACTGTACAGGGAAACCTGTTTCCTTACTGTGCATGTGACAATAAACGCTTTGAATCCTTTGGATCCTTAAACTGTTATAGAACATTGGTGTCAGTGCAAACCAGCATCATTTTGCCCCTTAATAAAAGTCCACAGACCTTGTGGCTCTCAGAGGGTTATGATGTTGCCTCCTTCCTTTAAACTGATTATGTTGACTCATAAGTCGTTCCCACTTTGGGGCTTTTAAATACAGTGGTTTGCATACAAGGCTGAAAAAATAATTAACTCTGCCCTCAAACGTTTTGTTTATTGCTATGTAACCCCTCATGGATGGCATGCATTTTATGAGGTGCTTCTTGACCTTGTTGATGCAGAACATAACCTGTTCCGCAGCAGTTTAGCCATAAACCCTGATTTTACCATGATGAGTTAATGGGATAGGATGTGAACCAGCACTGTTGTATGGAAAAGCTTGGGTTAACCCCTAAGTTAGATCGAATGGAGAAAATCCAGCTTTCGTTGAACAGGCCTCTGATGTGGAGAATGATTAAATATTTGTAATGTATCCCATGTCTGAGTGTGACTTCAAAGTATGAGATAATCATTTCAAATTCCAAGACTTCAGACAACTTTGCTCTAATAATGTATATCGGACTGCTTTAGAATTTGCATATCTAAGATGAGAAGCCCTTGCCAGCAGTCAATTAAAATTACAGCACAGTGGATGAGATTTGTATGTATGACATAATCCAAGCATCAGTAGACGATCACCATCTTGTTTTATTATTTTGAGTTTGATGTGTCTACTACCCTGACTCTAACAGAAAGGGCTTATTGAGGCACATGAGACTCATGAGCTTTAAATACATTTTGTTTCATGGGACAATTTCTCCCACATTAAACAACCGAGAACTCTACCAAATCCAACTTGGTAACCATTTACAAAGAATATAAAAAGAAGCATAGTTAAACCTCATAAACCCAAACGTATCATAATTGATACATACAGTTTCTGAGACATTTTGCATCACTTTATGGTAGAAACTTTATTCAAAACTCTATTTTAAAGAGTACAATACTTCTCTTCTGTCCCCTGATGGACACCACAAAGCAGAAGACTCCACTGCAATCATTTTCACCTATCACATGGTAATAAATGGTAAAAACACTCAAAAATAAATAGTTAATTTTTGTTCCAGATTTTGTTAAAGGGTCAAATAAAGACTTCAGATTGTAAAAATTGAACTTTTCTGCCCAGTTGGGCTTAGGTTAGGCTTTTAAGAGTTAAATGAGGTTTTCAGAGGAATGGAGGGAAATTAGTCATTTAAAAACTACTAAAAATGGTGCTGAACAGTAGCAACAGGACTGAAATTGTAAACAAAGCTAAAAAGAGAAGAAAATTAAAATTTTTATAAATCATTTTTGTCTGGACCAGATGGACAGACCAGATTCAGACTTATCTTTTAATTCTCTCTGTGTAGTTAAGAGTAGTACTAGTTCAGTAGAAGAAAGAATATGATGTTCCCAGAGATTTCTGCAACCTCAGCTCTGTGGTGATAAGACGATGCTGTGTGAGGTTAAACAAAAATAAATGAATGAAAAGATGACCAATTAACTGTTCGTTTACACAATAGTTGCTTGCTACAGAAAAATGTTTTAATTCATCATATAGATATTTCTTTGAAATGTACATCAGACACCCTATGATGAGGATCAAACCTCTAGAAAGCTGATTGAGAACAAACTTTATATTACATTACAGTCATTTAGCAGACGCTTTTCTCCAAAGTGACTTACATCTGAGAATAAGAACAACACAAGCACTAAATCAAACAGTAGAGCACATCATAGACAAGTGCATTCGAACTGCTGTAGTGTAGTTGAGCACAGGTTTTGCCTGCAGTGCTAGGTGCACTATTTTATTTATTTATTTATTTTTTTGGTTCCCTATGTTCATTAGATCTGAGTTTCTGCAAAGAGCTAAGACAAATTTCTCAAGTTAGTATAATTTCCTACTGATCACAACTAAGTGCAAAAATGTTGCTTAAAGAGCTCCGTCTTTAGCCTGCTTTTGAAAGTAGATAAGGACTCTGCAGAGCGAACAGAGTTTGGCAGTTCGTTCCGCCACTGAGAAACAACAGAGGAGAAGAGTCTCGCTTGTGATTTAGCCCCATGTAGTGATGGTAGTGCTAGGCGTCTTTCACTTGTTGAGCGCAACTGTTGAGAGGGAGTGTAGCTCTGGATTAATGACTCAAAGTAGACAGGAGCCATTTGTGTTATTGTTTTATAAGCCAAAAGCAAAGATTTGTATTGAATACGTGCAGCAACTGGGAGCCAGTGCAGTGCTATTAGCAGCGGAGTGACATGAGCTCATTTTGGTTGGTTAAAGACCAGACGTGCTGCTGCATTTTGGATCAACTGCAGAGGTTCAGCAGAGCATGACTGGCAGGCCTGCTAGTAAGGAATTGCAGTAGTCAATACGAGAAGTGACTAGAGCCTGAACCAAAAGCTGCGTTGCATGCTCTGTCAGGTAGGGTCTGATCCTCCTGATGTTGTACAGAGCAAATCGGCACGTACGGGCAACCGAGGCAACATGGACCTTGAAATTCAGCTGGTCATCCATCATGACTCCATGATTTCGGGCAGCTGATCTTTATTTATTTTTTTTAAATGAGCAAAACACTTTAACAAATATTGTGCACAAATGTAATCTTTCTGCATTTACTTTAAATTTACTGTGATGTAATGTTAAATCTTCTCCGACATGCAGACATCCAAGCAGTAGGGCTGGAAAAACAGATCTACAGATTAGCCTCTGATTCAGACACTGCATCGAATTTTAAGAGGTCAGTGGGTTGCAGACTGAATATACAATCTAAAGAGGTAGTGATGCACCAATTACTGGGTTATCAGATTTAACAATTTTCGGCCTGCCTGAAGTCGCCAGTGATAAGCAGATCAGAAACTTGAGAATGTTTGAAAAAAAATACAAAATTAGGAAAAATTGACTTCATAGGCTTCAAAGTACAGACTAAAAAACAGACTGACGACAGAAAAACAAAACAAGATTTTAACTTCCCGGTCAAAACTTTACAAGGTCAGACATTGTGATTAGAAACTATAATAGGTGGATCTCAGGCAGAACAGTAACTCTGCAGCCATTAGTCAGATTGAAAGCAATAGAGTCTAACAAAGCAACTTGAATCCCCTCAGCTACGCAACACAGTGGTGGAAGAACAGGGTGGTCCCGAACCATATCAGTCTGGGCCACTAGTGCTGTTGCGCTAGCCTGTGATAACAGCTCCTGCAGGCTCTGGCAAGCTGTGGCAACTCTTTTACAAGTTATTCTAACTAATGGAAGTGCTGCTGCCATGATCTGAGCAGGCTGTCTGTCATTGGATGAGGATCAGCAGGTAAAAAATAGTTACATTCTCATCCCTCAAAAGCACAAATCTGTGCTAACCCAGTGATACTCTCCCAAAGCTCTGTCATGGTCTCTGTCTGAAAATAGAGAATCTGCATCAGAAAAGTTCCAATATGTGTTGGTGGGTGCAGTTTCTATGCATGCAAGGTGAGGACTGGGCGTTTGTGCATCTGGAGGCAAGGAGCTGCTTTTTTGTTTTTGTTTTTTTCTAACCTTTACGTCACCTAAACTACAGGTACAGAGATTTCCATAACATTATCAAGCAGTGAAGAGTTTTCAAGAAATGTTTGATATTGTGAAGAAGAAAGCTTTTCCTTGGCACTTTCTTGTGAGTCAGTAAGAAGTACTCCCCCATAGTGAAGAAGTCTCTAAACTCTGGTAACTGGTTGTAAATGGTTTTGTGTCCATTGCCTGCACTTTTGCTCCCATGTTCCCAACTGCTTGTCAGAGGGGGGGCTGCATTCACCACGTTAACCACATGCACTTGCACCTCTGGAAAACGATTGCACATTCATACATCACAGGAGGGGTTTTGTTACATTTCAAAAAGAATCAAACCATACAGCCAAAGTACTTGAAAGCTATTATTAGGAACATAGAAATACCAAGTCCAAAGAGGAAACGCACACATTTGGGAACTGGATTGAAGAAAACGTGAAGGACTTTCCAACTCATGTTCAGTCGTGAATCTGGGATGGAAGCAGAATGTTGTCCAAATCAGTTCCTTTGGTCCTTAGACTTAAGTCAAATACTGTAAATGATATGCTATTCCATCTCCTCTTTTTATACTAATTTCTTTCTTCCGGTGCAGTGTTTGAGTAAGGATGTGTTTTTCAAAGGGAAAATGGGAAACCTTGTTGTGTGAAGACCATTTTCCCACCAGGTGAATATGTCTGGAATTTCAGACAGTGATAGGTCATTGTAATAAGCATTGTTCATGGTGTAACCACTGCTCCGTCCGTTATTGTGAATCACTTCTCTGTTGGTATCTGTAATGAGCTAGCTCAGGTGGACAATAGCCTTAATGGAGGCTCTCATTAAAACAGCTTATACAATATGCTACCGTTGATTTTAATTTGCAGTCCTGCAATTCCGCAAAGTGGTGTTTGTCACATAAGAACCAGTTATTTATAAAATATTTCCATTTGAACCACAAAAAAAGATTTATTGGACTTTAAATGTAAGGTAATATGTGCCATCAGGGAAAGACATACCAGCACCACTCATGCTTAGAAAAGTACACTCTACAAAATACACAAAATAGGTTTGTGAACATCTCTGCACCCAACCTGAGCTGCTTCCACACACAGTGGCAACACACACATACACCCACACACACCCTACAGCTTCACTAACTTCTAGATCAACCAAGAATCTGTAGAATGATGGATGGCTTGCAGATCTGCTGCACTAAGCTTCAAATATTTATCACAGACTCATGTGTTCTCTTTTCCACTGCCACACGTTCATCGACCCAGTGCCCCCTGCTGTCATTCGTGTGTGTGCCTGTGTGCTTGCATCCATGTTTCTGTTGCTTGTTTTGTTATCCTGTTTCTGTTTTTAAGAGAGAACCTAGAGTTACTTCTTTCCTCTGGAAAATGTTTTATTATTTAGCCAAGTTTCCCTTAAAGGTTCATCATCCTCTGCTTGTTTATTTTGTGCTCTAAGATGAACAAACGACAGGAGGGAATGATGGTATCACATTCAGTCATATGCATTGGAATAAGTTGGCTATATTGACTGTAACCATTTGCATCTATTTTTGCAAAATGTTACAAGATTCCAATTTTCATCCTAATTCAACATTTTAAGTCTGTATTCAGTTTTTAGACTGCTCATTTTGTCTGTAGCATGTAGCATGACAGTCACCACTTTCACACCACAGGTGCTCTGCCGTCAGCCTCCACGTTTATCTGATGACTGTACCAAGTTTGACATAGCAGAATATATTTTCTTTCTAAATGTGGAAACAGGTGGCTGCGTTGTTTACATTAACCCATAAACAGGTTTTGAGATGCTATGTGATGGAACCATAGAATCAAATGTTTGTGGAAGATGTTTTACCATAATGTAGCCCACCTGTGGATAATTAATCATATCATACAAGGACAATAAAATGAAAACATCAAAATATTTGCTTAAATAAATGCAGTCTCACCTGTCACCATGATCAACAAGGATTTTTGAGATAAATATCTTAAAAGGCATATTTTATATACTGTCAACTCTAGTAGCTAATTTTAGATAATGGTCAAGGAGACATTTATCATCCGGAAGGGCAATTTGTTGTGAACTCAAACAAAACAGATAGCCATAAAGGGTGTTTTTCAACCAAGCGGGTTCCAGTGGGAGTTTGGAGCCAGAGCCAGACTTTGCACCAGTTGTAAGGCTCCAACTCTTTGCTAGGCCACAGACAAACATGATTAAATTTAGTAATGATGCAGAACCAACTAGGCTCTCCGTCAGTCGAAAACAAAACCAGATCTTTGGACTCATTCTTATTCGACAACAGTCCTGAGAAAATGCTTAAATAGGGGCCAAAAAAAATACAACATAATGAATTAATGACCTCTCAGAAGCAACACTTAAAAGAGGGTACACACATCCAACCATACAGAAAATTATTAAGGAAACCAACAGGAGCCAGTAGAATACATTTCTGAGCCTGTTGCTCTTAAATACAGACAGACAGGATCTGTGGCCTGATGGGAGCAACCAGAACTCATAGAAAAGCAAATAACTCAGACTGGACTCCATTGATTGAGCTTACTCTGTTGTGTTGCTGAACATTTTCGCTGCATCCTAATAAAGCCAAGACAGGTTTGATACATTTCCATTCAACCGTGTTCATCCAAATTTGTCTACCATTTGATAGCATTCTGAGGTATTTGAATTGTTTAAACAACCTGACCATTAATAACCAGGATGATGGGCTCTAGGCTTATTATTACAATGATCTAATTTGTTCCGGATATCCGGATATATTTGTATTTAAAAAGGACTTCCAATGTCTGTCAGTGGACCCTAAAGCTATCAGTTCAGAGAGTTGTCTTCATCCAACCACCTGTGTACTTCAGGAAACAGGGCTTTACAGATTAAGATTGGAGCTCATTAGAAGAAACAAATAAAAAAGGGGATGAAACGAACCAGGAGAGGAAAAAAGAACATTGGATAAAACATTGTTTATTTTCACATGTGTGACCTCAAAGATAAAAGGTCCGTCAGTCAAGATAAAAGCAGAACATCGATATTATAGATGTTCTTTGGCCTAAAGCATGAGCTTGAAGAACATTAAAAGCTGTAGCAAAGTAAAACAGGACAATTTGCCCTAAAGTCTTTGCTCTCTCAAGGGAGATGAATAAAAATCTGTCTGCTGAAGTTTGTTGAATGGTTTCAAAGATTTGTCCTGTAACACTGGAAACATGCATGTTTAGCGTAGAATTGGCTGCTTTCATTGTCTGGGAAAACTATCTTTTAATTATTACATGTATGTTTTTATGCATTTGATTTTATATAAACTCATATAGGGATTAAATATTTAGACCATCACAGTAAAAACAGTTTGCTGTTGCCAACCTTTCAGTGGACATAAACAGACCACTGCTGTCTCTCAAGATTCTTTTATTTAAAGGTCAGTATTGGATCAGCAATACTGGAGTAAGGCTGCTGAAATCAGGGAAATACAGACAAGTTAGGACCACCCAGACTCATGATATCATAGTAGTCACTCAATGCTTAGTTTATCTCATATTATTGGCTATTTGTAAATGCATCTGGGAAAATCTGAGCGTGATTATAGACTAAACTTGACATCAGGTCAAAGCTACCAGTCTTCACTACTTGGCTAGAAAAGGTATGTGTTATCTGCATGCTGGAACAATAGTTAGCATTATGTATCTTTTTGTTCTGTTTTTATTTCATTCTGATTGATAAAATCTGCATGTAAAATGTAATAAAGAATATGCAATGCCATATAACTATTAAATGTGATAATGCAGAAGTCCCTTAAAATAAACATTAAACAACCATAAAAAAACCTAACTTAATTTAAAAGAAACCTAAATCCACCCTCCCTCCTAATCAATGACTATTGTGTAAATAAGCTGGAATTTCACCTCTGTTGTGTGCTGGTGAGTCTTATAAAAGTGCTTTTACAATCAGAAAGATGGAGCTTTTCAAAGAAAAATAGCAGAATGGGTTTTGAAGAATCTAGCTGGACAAGTCTAAGCTTTGGAGTCACATTGAACCATAATAAGAACTGCTAAATGTCAAAATGAAGACATTTTAAAGAATAATCCAATGTATGAGAGCAAATCCAAACATTCTGCTCCCCAAAATTAACTTAAACATGGCGCCCGCTTAATAATTTTTAGCATTATATATCAACTATTTATCTAATCACTGTTTGGAGTTTATTCTGTTCATTCAGTCTTCAACCTGTTTTTACGCCATGAATTGCAAGATGAAGGTCTAACAGATAGTTCACAATTACAATTAATCTTCTCAAAATTTCTGCCCAGAAGTTTGTTTTTACAGTAATGACACTTTGGTGCATTTGATGCATGGATGTGAGTATTCTGTGACTGATACAGCAGGCAGGGGGGTGAAGTGTTTGAACATTTTCTGCTGTCTCCAGTTATTGAGCTCATCTCCACACAGCAGATTTCTCCTTTTTCTTTTAGTTTATAAATGGGTGAAAACAGAAGCTCATAAAAGTTTCTGTACTTGAACTGTTAACTTCTTTCTCCATTCTTGCTTTGCATGTACTGTATATAGTTATTGGTTGTAAATATATTTTTTCTTTACTTTTGTGTTGGTATGACCTTGTCTTCTTTGCACTAATCAGTGCTTTTTTACTTTTATTAAGTGGGTATAGCTCCTATGTTGTCTTCTGCTCACCAGTTAAACACATTATGCTTGGTATTTTTTAACTTTTTAAATATGTTTTTTAATTATTTTGATTTAATTTATGGTTTTATTATGATTTTTGCTCTGTTTCTATTCTCTTTTTTTAAATATCTATAATGTTTTTGATGTTTTTATGTAAAGCACTTTGAATTATTTTGCACATGAAAGGTGATATACAAAAAAACATGCCTTGCCTTTTGTTAAATACACAGATGAATTGATTTGATAGATACAGTTGATTGAACATTTTGCGGGGACCTAAGATAAAGTTTAGCCATTGGATGATTTAACTTTCATTTTCAGCAGTGCATGTACAATCCTGTGTGCATATAGGAACAGTAAGTGGTCACATGTTGTTATATTCAACAACATGTTTTGAATATCAATGCAAACCCATTGATAAAACTGTATGTGATGAAAACAATGATGAGTTTTTGTACTGGCTGTGGATAGGCCTTCTAGAAGACCTGAGGATAGATGAGTCAATATTTTCAAGAGAAAGATTAGCTTTCTAGCAAAAATTTTACATGAATATTTTTTTCATTTCTATTTTGTTTAAACTTGTATTTTCTTAGTTTCCATGATGCGGTTTGTGTGTGTTTGTATGAGTGTGTAAATATATCATAGGACTTGAGGGTTTATATGGGGACTTTATGGGTGAGGATGGAGGTTTTTGTTAATTGAGTTTTTAATATAAAGTATTAATTGAATGAAAAGTTCTTTATAAAAAGTTTGAATAATTGAGTAAAATAAATATCATCTTTTGCATTTATCACTGCTGCATTTATTGTGCAGTAAGCTTCTCTGATGCATATGAGCTGTGTGTGTGTGCGTGAATGAGAAAGGCATGCACACAATGAACCAGCTTGTGTGTTTGTTCAGTGTGACTTTCAGAAGCTCCTTACTGGCGGAGGCCTGTGGGTCCAACATCTGCTCGCTGTTAGTGGGAGACGAGCAGGAAAACCTTTTCATCCTTTCTTCCCATCTTTCCCTTTTGTAAAGAAACGCGCACACCAGCCTGACGCAACTTTGACACACACATTATGGTTGAGCAGGACAAAAAAGCCAAAATACTTTGATTTTAATGCAAAAAGTTCTTGTTCCACTGTACTTTGGTGACCACTTGCTTTACTTTGTTCCAAACCATTAACTGCTACGGTTAGGAGTTCATTGACTTGACCAGAGTTTCCAGCTTCTTGACGAAGTCGGCCCATGGTAAAAATCTGAGCCGGGTGTATTTTTCATAACCTAAACGCTATAATACTGGAATGTCAAATTCAATATTCTGCTATTTTTTAAAAAAAGTTACATCTTGGATGAATGAACTTCCTATTAAAGGCATGAGAGGATAAAACACTCTAGATTTGTGATTGCTTTTTTAAGAGAGAACAAATATTCTGAAGTGATATTTTCCTAAAACAGGAGAATGTCTGACATGAAACCAAGACAACAGATATAATCACACAAACTTGCACATTTTTTGTTTATTTTTGCCCCAAGTGTTTTTAGGTTTGATGGGAATAAAGATAAGAGGATGGTGTTGTGATTTATAAGTTGGTGGAGATTTCATTCCCCTATAGTGTGTATGTGTGTGTGTGTCTCTCTCTCTCTTTCTCTTTCTCTCAAGACCTGTTTTTACAGTAACTCAAGTCTCTAAATTAACAGTCTCTAAATATCTGTTTCTTTGTCAAATATAAATCAAAATTTATAATTGTCCAGGTGCCTTTTGCAAAATAAATGATTTCTTAAATACAGTTTAAAAAAAATATTTAACTTCAACTTTTGCCAACTTCAGACGGTGTTATCTTCCCACAAATGTAGCTTATGTCACACTGTAAGTTGCAGAGTCCAACACATACCAAACAACACCTCATGTCTGAAAAAGTGCCTCCTACAGACACCACAGATCCCAGCAGGCACATGTGCAATTACAAAGAACAAAACACATTTTCATCTACACAATAAGGAAAAGAAACCTACGTTTGTCGGTGCTAAGTACTCTTTTAAAAAGAAGTACCAGACAGTTGTTGAATGTAATCCCTTGGCAGCAGACTCAGGCACTTTATTGTTTACAACCTTAAGAAAGACACAAAAGACTTACTTGGCCGCAGGTTTTGGCTATCAATGAGTCTTAAAATCACAGTCAGGTTTAAAAATACCTGGAATTATAAAATATATAAATTGTTATAAACAGTTAAAGCTTAACTTAATTTAAAGTGGGGATCATCATGGTTGCAGCACTGCTTCCAAATCTAAGCAAATACATTTGTACTGGACAGCCAATAAAACAATCAGGGTGTTTTTCTAAGAACACGTTTTCTAATTTTTATAAAAGACTAAAAGAAAAAAAAAATAGACCCATTTGCCCCTGTTAGTTAATCTAAAATGATTTATAAATTGTTTGGAAGTTTTCATTGCATTTACAGCTACATAATAAATTACTGTCAATTTGATATACTTGCAAAATACTTGCATGCTGAAACAAAGAGGAGATGTGGGTAGGGGGTATGTGACCATAAATGACGGTAAAAGCAGTGGAGACTTTTACATTGAGCAGAAATGAAACAAGTGCATTTACATAACAGTAATGGGGCATATCGCTGCCTGTTGACCCACCTAAAGACACAGCAGGGGAATCCTTTCCCCACAACAGTCCTGAGAACTGAATTATGCATTTCTCCTCTAGTGCAAGCTGGCCTCTCTGGAGTTCTTCACAAGTTGCTTGCGAACTAACCAAACGTGCAGATGTTTCCCTCTGGTCCTTTCAGACTTTTGGATATTGCATCTAGATGCAGAATTTTATACAGTAAGTTTGGGTTTTAATGCAGTTTTCTTGTACAGCAAAATCATTTAGCTGAGCAGAATTCCTGCTTTATCTTTTGCAATATGTGGGATCAAATATCTGTCATAGCATCATGTCTGAATTTGCAGCAGCAGACACAATTTCCTTCTGTAATGCATTACTTCTCTCTTTACCATATGCTCTCAGCCAAACCAGACTTTTTCATTTTAACTTAAAATATAAATAATAATCATAAAATACAATAATGAATAAAATAACAACTTTTACATTGGACTGTTCTGGGTAATGGAAAAGACAACTAACTAGTCCAGATTTGTCGTGATTTATTATATGTAATTATTTAATAACACCTTTTTGTCAAATCTACACAGTTCACTGACATGTCTTACTGTTGTATGAGGCATATTAAAGAAAAAGTCTGAGTGATGCTTTCAGAGGCTAATGAAGCCATTACCTGTTTCATGTAAAAAAAGGACATACAGTATATTTATAATTTACGTGTTTGCAAGCAAAACATCATTCAGCTGGGAGTTATGAACAACAGCTGAAGCCAAATGTGTCAACTATCTATCTGGAGAAAATCAGCAGACAGGAGACGTTGGAGGTCCTTTTGCTGGGATGTAAACAACCCACTCCCCATTACAGCCCTCTGAGGGTGAGCAATAGGATGAGCTCTTGGACATGCAGGAACGTGCCGTCCCACTAGTTCATCTAGTCCTGAAACTTTGTGAAAGTGTTTTTCTTTTACTATGCTGTAACACAAACACTTGCAGACACAATGGATGCAGCAGAACAGTGGTTGACAGATGTCTGTTATTCTGTAACGATGGATCATGCAAGCTAACAGCTGGAAAAACAAGCAGAAGACGCAAAAGTTTCTGTGTATTGTTTTAAACACCTTGTCTGTTGATACAATCACATGTAAACATCTTTTGATATCCACCATATTTAGTATTAATCATTGTGTAATGCATAATGCATCACTCCAATATGTTTCATCATGATGTTCATTGTGAAAAGTTGCTGACTGGGACTGGAGCTCCTATAAGCAAATCTCCAGTCTGTCTCCAGGTTGGGGTTAAAAGTATGTATGTGTGTGTGTGTGTGTGTGGATGTGTGTGTGTGTGTGTGTGTGTGTGTGTGTGTGTGTGTGTGTGTGTGTGTGTGTGTGTGTGTGT
>JBAMHX010000005.1:6468016-6509727 GCA_037177515.1 Pseudomugil tenellus
TATATATATTTACGCTGATTGAGGACTGTCTAATAGAGGAGGGACTACCAGGAAAGCAAAAGGGAAAACAGACAAAACTGTGATGCAGGCAGAGGAAGCTGCTGCCTGCTGCACTGTTTACGGGCAGAGGGCCAGAGAGGTGCTGGAACATACACAGACTGAGAGGGGATGAATGCAACTAATGTGAAAAGCAAAAAAGAAAGTGTGCACGTTGCACATTAAGCGGACAACCTTCCTCTCTTTTACAATTGCTCTGACTGAGTTGAATAATGAAGGCAGTTCTGAAGCAAAAAGAGGTCACATCCGGTAAAAGCAAAGAGTTCCTAATAAAAAGCCGGATGAGTGTATATGAAAATGTTTCAGATGTTTTCAGGTCTACTTGTAAATATTCATAGTAACACTGGATTAAACTGTTTCTGCATCTTTCTCTTGTCAACAATTCAGTTTTTCAAAGAACATTTCTGCCATACCTGATCAAACCATCAGCAAGGTCCTGATGCTGTAGATAAAAACATTTTCCTTTTTTTTAATAAAATGAAATGTTAGGCAGAAGCACTTGAGATCTGAACGCAAGCTTTCAGGTTCAGGTTCTTCTATCTGACAGACAACTAAGAGACACACATGCACTCAGTCGACAGAAATTCAGAAGAACAAAGGTTTGATGCGCTTTGCTTCACAAAATGATTGAATTCTCAGGGAAAACACTCTGACAGTGTGTTCAAGCCAATCAAAGTTAAGAAAAAAAGAAAGCCATGAAACTCTTAATGCTAACATCTTAGGAGCTCAGAGTTTGAAACTAGTTCCTCTTCAGTTCTTAGATAAAACGATGAAGCTTCCTCTATTTTAAGTCCTTTCCCTTTTTGTCCGTGGGCAAGAGCTCACGTCTGAAAGCAGTTCAAGTATTTATTTGGGAAAAAAACATGTTTCCTAGACTGCTCCATTTTGTCAGCTTGATTTTAATGCCAGCTCTATTCTGTGATCCATATGGGCCTTATCTCTCGTTCATATCTTTAGTGGCCTGGTCTCACCTCTTCTCACATTACTCAGTTGTCTCACCTCTTTAGTCAGCAAAGTGTAGCTTCAGTAAAATACACTAAATATATAGTGTTGCTTTGGTAGCTCCAGTCTGCTACACAGCACAGTAAAATGCATATAATAAACACACTGCTTGACCAAAAAAAAAGACAAACACACTCATATTTCAACTTTACTTACAGCACTGTTCATTGTGGCATTGCTTTGATAAGCTTCTTCAATGTCTCAAGATGCATTTCCAGCTTTCAAAGCTTTCAAAAATACAACCAAATGGTTCTCAGAAGGGTTCAGCTCTGGACTCTGTGATGTAAAATGATGTTTCACACTTCCTGAATGACTCGTTCACAATTTGAGCCCGATGAATCCTGGCATTGTCATCTTGGAATATAACCATCCCATCGGGGAAGAAAAAAACTCACTGAGGGAATAACCTGTTCATTCAGTGCTCGCAGATATCAGCTGGTCTCATTCTTGGGAGATATAATGTTGCTGAACCCAGGTCTGACAAACTGCAGCAGCCACCAGAGGCTTGTACAGTATATTAGTAAATATAATCCTGAGTTCTGTTGATTTATTTTAATTTGATTTTACAAAGCCATTAATCTTTGATCACCATCATTCAGGATTTTTTAACAATCACATTTCTTCCTCAAATATGATGGTTCTTCCCTACCTTTTTTTTCTGCTTGATGCCAGTGATTTGACCATTCTTTAAAAAACCCTTCTTATTGTTTACGACCACATGATGTGTCCTTCTACGTGGTTGTTTGAGAAATGAGAAGCTACCCATTGCATCAGTTAGAGTTAAATAACATTTTACAAACTGAAAGATAATCATCCATGCAATAATTATCCAATAGGAGGCTCATACCTGCTCGCTTTCTTAAATCCAGGTGAAGAATTTATTTTTGGGAGATTTTACATAAGTTACTTTTTCACTTGTGTATCAGATCTATACTACCTATCATTTAAAAAATAATCTTCTTCAACTTGAAGCTTTATAATATTGTTGGTTCAGGTAGTTCCTTGCAAATTTCAGCTTTTGAGAGAAGCGTTCAAGTAAAGTAGTAGCTTTAATGAACCACTAAGAGGAGATGTTGTGCCATTTTCTCTGTGTCTTTCATTTGCAGCACTTGCTATTGAGAGAGGTGCCACATTAAAATAAGAGGCTTAAGCAATTTTACGAAATACATCTGAAACCATAAACTACTAATGTTTCCACGGCTAAAATCCTGAAGACTTTGCATGTACTTTTTCAGGACATTTTCCTTCCCCACTGAAAGGTTGCAACTAATTATGAAAAAAGTCACTATATACCTGCCCAGTGTTTACTCAGTGAGCCATTCTAACAAATAAAACCTTTCATTTTCAGATACTAAACCTTTAGTATATTTTTTGTTGGCAGCTATTCCACTCCTCCCTGCAGATTGCAGCATTGAGATATTTTAGACTGTCTAACAAGCACAGTGTGTTTGAACTATACCACAGATTCAGGTCAGAGGGACCTTGGGGACAAGTCTAAAAGCTTTACTGTGTCTTTTTATGAGATGAACAAGTGATTCAGGATAGAGTTGGAGGTCTGCTTCAGATTGTGGTCTGGTTAGGTAAGCTTAGCTCTCCTCACTTGCATCATGATTGATGGCACTGGCACTCAAATGTTATTGATAGATCCGTGACTTGTTGAATTCAGAGATTGCTTACATGAATTTCGGAGGGTTGTCACGTGGTTAAAATAATCAACAACTGTATCAATTTGCATGTATTCTGAAGTCAGTCAAATTAAAGATCCTTTCTTCTTCTTCTCTCTTATCTAAGTTTTTTTTTTTGCCGCATGTATTTCTGGTACATTTTTTAAAACTCTTCTCAAAAGTTTCACAGTACACGAAATTCTTAGTAAATATTTATAAATGTGAAGCACACGTGTCGATTTATTGTAAAGATGAGGTGACTTTATAGTCACTGGGTGACTGTCTTTTTTTCCCAAAACTTTATTGAAGTTCACAGATAACAATGAACAGTGCAATAAAATAGTCAGCCACATATTTCTGTTCATATAATGTGTACATTAAGATAAATTAAAACAATGAAGATAGTATGTATGAATTAAAGGAGAAAAACAAAAACACTGGGTGAATGTCAAATAAATAGCAGCCGTGCGTGATGACGTCGCTAAGGATTATTTATCGATAGCCGAGAAATCGAACAAGAAAACGGAAGCGCTATGTGTGAGCAAGAGCAGAGGAAAAGAAATATTCGTATGAAGTTAGCTAGTGTTAACTTATGTTACCTAAAACAATAACCTAGGAATAGTGTATTTCTAGAGGTGTAATAGTCGTACATTGTCATAAGTTAGTCCTCTTGGACTAACTTGGCGAATTCTCTTTGTGAGGGAAGAACACAGTGTCAGGTAACCGCTACTAAGATCCTTCTGAACAAATGGTTATGCTAATGCTAGGTTGACAACTAAGATAGTTATTCTGTTTGCACGTTTATTTGGTTATCCAATTGTCCAAAATAACATTTGTCTGCTTAGGTTGAAAACTGTATTTATCGAGAGAACAGACGTGTTTCATCTAACGTGTAAACTGTGGTATAAGTTGAAGTCGTCCTCGCAAATGTAACCGCAAGCTAACTCCAACAACTGTTTCAGATTGTACGTTTGGCGTTATTGTTAACCCGCCTTAACATTTAAGTCAAAAACAAAAAGTGGGTGTCGAGTTCGGCAGTAGGAAACCTCATGGCTGTTTAGTTTAAGGCCAAGAGTTTGGAGTCAACATATTATACACGAGTCTAATTTATTACCTGACGTTGTAATATTGCTTGTAATGTAATGAAACCACTAGTGACTAATTATCGTGATTATCAACACAAGGATTCAACAGCACATTAATACATAAGCCTGTTGTTGAGTTTTTGTCTGTATCTTTCCACATTTTATGATATTTCTTTTCTCTATTAGCCAGGATGGACCCAGCTCTACTTAGGGAGAGGGAGTTGTTCAAGAAGAGAGCTCTTTCCACTCCAGCTGTTGAGAGGAGACCGGCTGCATCAGACTCTGGATCACATAAGAAGAAGAAGCCCAAACTAGACAAGGAGAGCTCCTCTGGGTCCAAACACAGCTCAGGTATTTGCTTCATATGGAAGTGCACAACTTTTATGGTTTTAGGTTTGTCATGTATATACAAAACTATGTAATTGTTAACTTACTCCAAAGATGGACTTGTTTTTAATCACACAGGAAAATTTCTTTCTTTCTCTGTATGTAGCGATGGCTGCCTCACATATGCTGATTTATTTACTTGTCAGTTGTTTAGTTCCTTAAAATTGCCCTTTCATTTATGCAAAACGCAATATAGAGGTGACAGATGTTTCACACCTTTTTTTGATTTTTTTTTTCTGCAGTGATCATCAATCAAATACAAACTTTTAATCTCATTGCAGGGTTTCTTATAATTTTTTACAAATCCCGTTTAGTACTCTGGTGTCCACCTAATTGAAAAATTACACCAACAATAGAACTGGTTTCTTACATTACCATAAGGTTTAAAAAAAAACAAAAACATACATTTCTGTTATTGAAATGTAAATATTATACCACATCTGCTTTCTTTGATGTTTCCTTATCAACAAAAACATAAGTTATTTTCTGATAGTAAGGAGAAGATATAAAAATGTGCGTATTAAGGCTCTTTTATGCTATTTCATAATATATGTAAGCACGTAGGTACTTGCATGTAAAACGCCACT
Source organism: Pseudomugil tenellus (assembly GCA_037177515.1). Taxonomy (NCBI): domain Eukaryota; kingdom Metazoa; phylum Chordata; class Actinopteri; order Atheriniformes; family Pseudomugilidae; genus Pseudomugil; species Pseudomugil tenellus. Next base: position 6,472,799 of record JBAMHX010000005.1, read on the forward strand.
CCAGTCATACTTACACCTGTTCTTTATGTTGGCATGGTTGTTAGCTTTTACTAAGCTAGTTTAACAAAATCTTTTGCCATTATACACTTGTACATATCTATCTGTCTGAAGTAAAAGTCATAACAAGGAGAATCTGCAGTTCAACTACAATGGAAATTGCAGAGGAAAATATTTTTAAATAATTTTGGCCACTTGTGATCTTGTTCTTTTGAGCTCTGCACACAACTCATGACTATAGGTCAGGGTAAATAAAAACCATTAATTTTTGAAGGACTTGAATTTAACGTGAAAGCTCTCTGAAGTCAGAAATTCGACTGGTAAAGTGGGAGCAGAATGATCTACCTGAGTTTACGATTAAAGATGGCTTCCCAACAAAACAGGGTTGAATGAACCAAAAGAAAACATACAACAGTTATTTCTAAAAGTACTCGTTTAATACGACATAATTTGGAGTCAAATGTAGCTATTTGTAACTTCTACACAGATATTAAGTTTACAAAGTGCGTGCATGTAAAGAAAAAAACATTTAATAAAAGCGTTGAATGTAGTCTGTGTGCTAAAATTAAGAAATCAAGCAAAACAAAGGGCATCCTGGCAGCGTCCATCTTGGTTTTCAGACTTTGTCAACATGAATGCTCCCAACTGGGTTTTGACGTCCTTCCCAGTTCCCACTTCCGACCTACGACTTAAACCGAACGCAGCATTAATCCCTGGAGAGTGTGTGTCGCAACCAGGCAGTGGTGGATGGAATAAGCCACAACATCCTGAAGGTGCTGGATTAGCTTCATGTGCTGGAGCATCACTGCTTTCCTTATGCAGGAACTCCTGGCACACTCCAGCCACATGAGGCATTGTTGTGACGGAACCAGGTTCTGATCTGCTGCTAGTACAAGGAGGTGTATGCTGGCCTCCAAGGATATGTTTCCCTAGATCTTCACTGACCCGCAGCGTAATTACTGCCTAACTGCCATCCTCGTGGAGGATGTTGCAGGCAACAGGACGGTACTTTCTCCAGACTCTTACATCTGTCACATCTGCTGTTGTTTGTGAAGAGCACAGAGGGTAAATGGCAAATCTATCAATCATGGTGTTCTCTGGCCACATGGCATTGGGCTCCACTTGTGGATGTTGGACCCTCATGCTACCCTAATGGAGTCTGTTTCTGACAGTTGGAGTAGTAACATGCACATAAATGGGATGCTAGAGGTAATTTTTTAGGGCTCTGGTTGTGCTTCTCCTGTTCCTCCTTACACAGAGGAGTAGGTGGCAGTCCTGCTGCTGGGTTGTTGTCCTCCTACGACCACTTTTCCCATCTCCTGATATACATACCTGTTTTTTGCTACCGTAACACTGTACTGTAAGACACAGCAAACATTAATGTGCCATCCTGGCTGAGCTGCATTATCTGAGCAACCCTCAGTGGGTTGCGGACATCATCTCATGTTACCTGGAATGTTAAGGGCACTGTCAATATGCAAACATAGCCAAAAATCCTCCAGAAAAGATGAGGGATTGTGGTCTGTGGCTACCGCCTGCAGAACCATGACTTTGTAGTGATTGTCTTGCTGATTGCTTCTCATTTTAACCTGTTGTTGGTTCCATTTGTAGAACTGAAGGTGAAACTGATTCACAATCGGTGTTACTTTGTCTTGGTGAAGAAGAGCAGCTGTTTCTCAGAACTTACTTTGAGTTACATGGTAATGATCACGCTCTGGTTCTGGACCCATTTGTTTTAAGCAGTAATACGACAACTAATATTTTATAAGGCAGGCAAATAATGCATTTTTTAATGATATTAATCAGTAAAACAAAAATAAACATTTCAGTGAATTTTTGGGCAATTTGTGGCAAGGCATATGAAATCAAACACTGTGCTTGGTATGAAACGATGAACTACATTACTGTGCAGCTACCACACTCGTCATGTTAATGTTGCATGGCTAAACATGTTGACATCGTTAGTGTACAGTTTAGTGTAAAAAGGGGAAACGCAGGCTTCATCTACAGCAGTTATGTCCAGCGGAGCTTTATCAGTTCAGACTGAAAAGGTCACTTCCTCAACGTAGGACATACCATCATATACAGCACAACTCATTAAAGATCATCTGCATCCAGCAGGTCACAAGTACATTTGGTATTCACAGGACAGTTGCCTTTGGAAAATTAGGATCTTTTTTTTCAGATCACTTCTCCTTTTATAATTTATTTTGAACATGCAACATCATACTTACATTGAAAAAAATGTACTATAAACAGATCGAAATAAATAAAGCAGATAAAGGCGCACTTAGTCGTTAAACATTTCGCCACAGCCTTCATTAAGTACATCAATGCCACACTGTACAGTTTATACGCAAAAGGCTTTCTTCTTTCTCTGGTGGCATTTGTAATGTACGTTACAGCTTTTGATAGTGTGAAAATTTCCTCTTGACTTAAATCTAAAGAAAAAAAGAAATCAGGATCTCCTTATTTTTCATGGAATCTGGGTCATTGCTTTGGCCTTTGCCAATTCAGCAACTTTTTCCTCATCATTGCTTCTCCTATACCACCTCCGTGCGGGACTCGTGCTCCTTGCAAATGCTGACCATGAGCTTGCTGCAGCTTCCTGGTCCTTCGTCCTGTAGCTGTGAGTGTGTTTTCCCTTTGGCACAGCACCCGCAATCCAGTAGCTCGTAGAGAATGGCCAAGGCAGCCAGGGACAGGACGGTGAGAATGAAGAGCAGAAGGATGATAAAACAGGCCACGTTCCAGCCATCATGAAAGGGGTACACTTCTTGGACCTGCAAGGAGACTTGGGACAGAGGAGCTGCCTCGGGGCGTAATGGGAGACTACTTGGGTGTATTGTAGTTGTGATATTGGCCATGTTTCCTGGTTGAAAGGAGTGAGAAGAAAAGCAGGAAGGAAAGCAGAGTGTTAATGCCTAAGAAGATGAAACTGAGAAGCTGTAACTTTCTATAATCTATTATTATCATATAAGCACCAGTCAAAGTAAAAGAAATGGCCTTGCTATTGTAGTGGAGTAAATATGGAAAGTACGTCATCTACGCGTGATTTCATGATAATGCTCGCAATGCAATGTTGGAGTTAAAGGATGATCGTCAGTGGGCACATTGTCAGACCATTTGTCTGCCTTCTGCTGTCCTTTCACATTTTCAGCTAACACCTACCATTTTAACTCTCTGCGCTTATCTGTACACACACATAAGCCGAACTACACAATCATAAAACGCAACCCAAATGCACAGCGAGACTGAGGCAGCTGACCCAGATTACTTGAGTAGAAAGAAGTTGAAGCGAAACACAAGTACCTTTCCTCACACTGGCCCATTCTTCGCAAGTTAAATTTTCATCTCAGCTTCGTCGAAGCTCTTATAACTGCAGATGCAGTTATGCACATAAAAGCATGTTTTATGTATCTAAACATCTTAGTTTGACTTAAAAATGTAAGCTTATTTTAGTAAAGACACAAAAGTAGCTGATACCTGAACCTGTAATGCGAGAATCCCTATTTCTCACGGCTTCAGCTCCAAGTTGGAGCATTTTTATTTGATAACAGTCATGAGTAATTTAAAGAAACGCATCACTATCTAGCTGGGACTGGCTCCCCCCCCCCATGACCCTGTTCAGGGAATAAGCTGTAGATAATTGATGGATCTTTTCTATTTTGATTATATCTGAATGCAACAGTCTAAAAACACAAAAGTAAACAGCAATGATTTATATAAAAGATGAAATTTAGCCCAAACATAAATATGAAGGTGTCACACAGTTAACTGCTGTAAAGATTAGCTTGTAAAGTTGTGCTAGCGTCCTGAACCTTCTGTCTTCATGTCAGCAGTGCATTGCAACTCATTCTGTGGCATTTGAATTTTCTCAGAGTGCAACTCGATGTAATCCTTGTTTATCATCTGCCCATCGCAGCAATGTCTGTTTCACTTCTACTTATTGCTATGACAACAGCCTCCTTAGCCAGTTTTTTTTCCTGGCCCCCCCCTCCCCCATTTACTTTCCTCTCTCTACATTCCCCCCCACCCGGTGATCTCTGCTGTCCTTTCTTTTGTCTGGGCAGCCACACATATAATGGCTCCTTTGCAGCATCTGTTACCCTAAATGAGCCCCACCCCGGCCATGTTCTATGGGCCTTGCACGATTACAAATTGCTTTCTTCAAATTGGTAGTCTCTCATTTAGCACTCTCATCAGATCCCCCACTTTTGTATCACCTGACTGACTCCTCACAGCTTTCAATGATTTATCTGGAGAGCTGCTGTTTGCACAGAGAGCTTTGCATTTCCTCAAATGCAGACACGGGGCTTGAACGTGCACACGTACAGATGCAGAAAGAAATATTCTGGATGCTTGTTATTCAAGAGGGCCAGAGTGCAGACATGTCCATGTTTATTTAATCCAGTGAGTGGGTGTGCTGTCTTGGCCTCAATATGACAAGTGGCGGCCAAAGATTTTTAATTTGCTGAAAATCCAGATTCACAGATTTTTCAGTGCGATGTCTTTAATACTGAGGGCTTTTTAAATAGATCTACTTCCTTTAAATATGTATGATTCACCCAGTAAATACTTGAACACAGACAGTTATAGTCTCACACTGAAACCAAAATTCATGCTGTGATTGTTTCCAGCTGATTGTAAACAAGTTTGTGGTAACGGAAATAAATGATTGCAGACTCACCTGTGCTTGGCTCAGCCTTTGAAGATGCAAATCAGCAGCAGCGCTCTCCTGATTTTAGCTCCCCACCTATATCTTGGTCTTCCACCCTTTCCCCTCCTACATTCAGTCCTCAGCCTGCCCTCTTTGGCGTTCTCGCAGACATTCAGCCGACGCTCGTGCACCCGCTCTCCTCCTCCGCCACTCCTTGCAGCTCTTCATGTCTCGGTTGAACAGAACAGCCTTCTCCGCATCATTGGCTCTCTCTGCTTCCCCCTGCCTTTGCACCATTCGTTAGCAGACCTGCCACAACTTCAGCATCCCTCCCACCATACAGCTCGCAGGCACAGGGGCTCCCACCCACACCATGAATCATTCATTTATCTGTCTGTTTCAGATGGGATTGGTGTACGCTGGGGAGGGAAAGGAGGCAGTATTACTGGGCTCCAACAGAGAAGTAGACCAGCTTATTAGACATAAAATAATTCTCATCTGATTGCTGTTATACATCAGTCCTGTTTGAGATCACTTTTTAAAACGGGTCTGTGTGCCACATTGCAACGTTGCCTTGAATTCCCACAAATTACTATAAATACAGTTTAATGAACTATTAAGCCAAATTGTCACAAACAAACGACATTTTTTTTTTTACCAATGTGATGAGCAACAAATTGTTTTGATGTTTTAACTATATCCTTGATAAGAATGTTTCCAATTTTATCATTACTGTGAAGCAAACAAACTATTGAGAAAAAGTAAAAACTTGAGCATTCATAGCAGAGCTTTTTACCCATTAAGTCACTACTTTGTCAAGCTTCCTTTTGCAGCAGTTACACTTGCATATCTATTGGCGTTTGTGTCTGTGATCTTGGAATATGTAGCTGCTAGGATCTGTCAAAGCTAAAATGCTCCAGCTCCTTCAAGCTGAATGGGTTCTACGGGTCCATAACAAACTTTAGGTCATAGCAGAAATTGGACATTTGACACATTTAAATATTTCTCTTTCCAACATTGTGAGGCTTCATGGTAGAAATACACAAGACACAAAACTCATTTCGGCGGCCTGTATTTGCGAACATCTTCTTTCGGTCACTACACATAGCTCATGACCATAGGTGAGGGTAGGACCAAAGATTTACTGGTAAAATGAGAGTTTCGCCATTTGGCTCAGCTTCTTCTTCACCAGGACAGACCGGCGCAGAGTCCACATTACTGTAGACGGCGCACCGATCCGCCTGTCGATCTCATGCTCCATCCCTCACTTGTGAACAAGACCCGGAGATACTTGAATTTATCAACTTGAGACAGAACCTCATAACTTGTCCAACACACCTAAATCCAATTAAAGTAGGACTGTGCAACTAATCTATTTAATCGATTAATTCAAATTTGTTGTTTATGAATATTTATTTTTATGAAAATCTAGATTTTTTTTAAAATAATTTTTTTTACATTTGGTTTGAAAAAAATCTGGGATTTTACTTTTAGGCCATATCGTCCAGCACTAAATGAAGTGCTTGTTATTAGGGTTTTGTAGAGCTGAATTACATGCCGATGAAGAAATTCAACCTTCTGTTTCTGGTTTCTTGGAGAAGGTTGCAAGGTAGTAGATCCCAAGGACCAGACATGAGCCTTAGAGTTCAAACATACCTTCATGATCATTCTGCAAACACAGAACTCCCTGTGGGAGTTACATTTGACAGATGAGAAATGTTTAGTTGGACACGCCTCTCTAGGCAGCTCTACTGTGGTGGAAACGTTTCACGTTTTCCTGTTGATGGATTTAACAGTGTTCTGTGGCATTACAGTATTGAATGTATAAACCAGTCTGGATGGTCCTGGTTTTCATGGTTTTGTTTTCTTGCTGATGCATCTTAATGAGTATCGTTTCAGACAAACCACAAATCCAAATGTGCTGAGATTAGAAAGCACTTAACTTGGACATTTGTGGAACTTATTTACCTGAATATGTAGCTTCTAAAGATTAATCTAACACCTGAGTTCACAGCAAATCTTACAAATACAACTATTGTTTTTATTTTCTAGAAAACTTTTATATATGTTCACTTCACCATTTTGAATTATTTTACACGTGTATTTTTTTTTTAAAAAAAGCAAACACTCATTTTTACAAAACCCAAAAACAAAACAAAGCAAAAAAAAACTATTTAAAAAAACAAGAAATTAAAGTGGATAAATGATGACAAACCAGCGTTATATTTTTGACACATAAAAAGGAGAAAGGGAAATGTAGAGATATCTTAATTAAACTACAATAAATTCCAATTTGAAATGATCTGTATTTCTGTGCAATACCCTGATTAATTTACTATAGAGTCATTTAATCAGTCAGTCTCTTTGTGAAAAATGACCTGACAAAATATGAGACAGGAACCGGCAAACTTATGTAGCACAACAGTTCATATCTGTGGGATCTCATGAGAAGGGCCATTTATGCATTATTTAAAGTGTTTTCTGCAAAGCTGGAAAGTCATAAGAATATCAGGTTTCATTAATAAATCATTGTGAAAAACATCAATCAATAAAGCAATAAAATGTCTCAAATTAAGATGAGAAAAATGCTGCAGAACTAAAATGTAATTCATGCGACATGCGTGTAGTTTTACTACAGTAGCTGATGAAGCCCTAAAACTTTCAAACAGACGTTCTCTTGTCCGCGGCCTCCTGGGGTCTTTGCTGCTTTGTGGCCGGAGGGAAGATCTGGCTGCAGCCCCCCCGCTGCCATCTGGGTGGATGCGTGCTCGCCTCCATGGTGGGTGGGCTAGGATGTGTGCCCTGGGATGGAGGCTGGTCTTGTCGTGGGCCCTCTAGTCTGTCTGATCTTTGTGGGGGCTTGGTTGCACTTTTATAGTCACTATTCATTCCGGATATTTTGCTCCCACATTTACTGACCTGCATACCGGTTGTGTTGTGTGTCCGGTGGGTTCTACAGTTCATGTTTTTACTGTTTGTGTGGATAAAAACTTTCTTTTCTTTTCTTAGCTTATATGTTTTTTTTAAAGTTCTTCTGGTAGTTTTTGGTTTTTCCTTCTTGGAAATATTGCAGATGTTTCCTTGCAGGTGTTTCAGCTGGTTGCCTGATCTCATAATGTTACGTTCGATCTGGTGTTCCTTTGTTGTTGCCCCTCTTTTTTTTTTCTCTCTCTCATCTCTTCACTCTACTTTTCTTTCCTGTTTATTTTCTCCTTTCTTTCTCCCCAAACCCTCTTGTCCAGCATTAATTTGTACATTTGGCAATAGTGAAATAAAAAATAAAGAAGGCTTAAATTATCCAGAGGGAAGCTTGATCATAAAGCTCCTTATGGCAAAGCAGACATTCTGCTTGCTGTGATGCTGGCAGGACAAGTTAAAAGGAAAGCATAAAGATAAAACAGACTGAGCTGGAATACATTTTATTTATTTATTCATTTAATTGGCTGTTTATATTAACTTTCTAATGCATGTTAATCCCTGAATAGATTCAACCAGCAAATAACTGCTGGGGACGTCTGGCATAATGAATGTCAGCCTGTGATATTTTTGGTGTAACAGACCACAACATTGGGTTAAATCAACCAGCAGGCTCTTCAGGAGATTAAATGAGTACATGAGAAGGGAGGGAAATGAAAGTGGAAAGCAAAAAGTTTATTTTCACCGCAGAATCTCACCTTGTTTAACATGAATAAATAATGACTAATGCTTCTTTAGTGGAATAAAACAGCTAAACATTTCATATATAATGTTTTTTTCTCGGTGACATGTCATTATTTCTAATGTCCTGGTACACGCCTCTGTTAGTAGAAAACAGCGGGAATGTGAAGTTTTATTTTGACTTTTTTTTTTCTCTCCCTGACAGAATCCAGCAATGCCAACTTCAACATCAAGGCGAGCTCTGGGTACAAGTTTGGCTGTCTGGCCAAAATCGTCAATTACATGAAGGTATCTATGGCTTTTAAGAATCGGACGGTGAATTACAGGAGTTTCTTTTCAAATGCGGAAAGTCAGGTAGTCCACGTGTTGTTGTTTTATTTATACTGCCTCTGCAAGTTGATTTGAGTCACTCAGTTGTTGATTTTAAGACTGTCGTCATTGCCATCCGAGCTTTCTAAAAACGTGACTTGCTGTCTTTTGTGTCAGCTGAATGAGTCAGAAGTGTCTGCGGTGTAACATTTGGTCCCCAGTCTTTCTCTGGGTGCACAAACAGCTTGTTTATCATGCTGTGGCTCTGCAGAGGCAGCATGGTCCTGTCAAAGTAGCCGTCTGACTCATCCTTTTCTGTTAAACTCACGCTCTGCTTGACAGATTTTTCTTTGAATGCGTGCACTTAACGTGCCATCTGTTAAACGCACTAAGTTTGAAGCTTCATAAAATACTGTGATGGTTGCATCCAAGACGCGAAGTTGCTGTAGACATTTAGCTGGAGGCATATGAACCTTAGAGTGTAAAGTTGTCTGGATGGAAGATTGTATGATAACTGTGTTTATGTGACTCCTTTTTCCCCCCCTGATATTACCATGACTCAGACAAGACATCAGAATGGTGACACACACTTCCTGACCCTCGATGAGATTCTGGATGAGACCAAACTTCTTGACATCAGTATGAAACAGAAGCAGTGGCTCATGACTGAGGTGTGCAGCTCACTTGATCATGTTACGATGTTTTGACTCTTCCTCCACCTTATTCTCAAATTTTCTGCACCTGAAATCTGCATGACTTTTTGCTTTTTGTCAATTGATAGTAAGAATCATTATTCTAACTCACACACTTTGTTTTAAAAGAATGAAGTTGTGTGGAAGAAGTTTTATATAACTGTGCAAAACTTATGAACCCTGATCTCAGGCCTTGGTCAACAACCCGAAAATTGAGGTCCGCGATGGAACTTACGGTTTTAAGCCCAAGTACAACTTGAAGGACAAGAAAGCCTTGCTGAGGCTGCTGGACAAACATGACCAGCTGGGTCTGGGGGGAGTGCTGCTGGACGACGTGGAGGAGGGACTGCCCAATTCAGCCAAGGCCATCAAGGTAATGGAAATATTATTGCTACATAAAAAATGCATGACTGATTAAAATGTACCGTACTGACTGGAGACTACGCAGGGACATCTGATGGGACCAACTGATCCAATTTATTTATTTTTTTTCCTCCAATGCAGGCTTTGGGGGATCAGATCATCTTCGTAACAAGACCAGACAAGAAAAAGATCCTGTTCTACAATGACAAGCACTGTCAGTTTACAGTTGATGAAGGTGAGGATCACGAAGCTCTTTCCGTCTGTTCGGGAAGTTTTTATTCAATAGTTATTTTATATTTGAAGCCGTTTTTTTTTTTTATATGTGCAAATGCATGCGAGTCAGACATATTAATATATATCTGTAGCCAGATGTGTAAACTAGACCGTGTGGTGTTGGAGGTTGTTTGTTGTGGTTGGAATTATACCCTCGAACGCGGAGTGTCTGGGACATTATGGTTGCACCCCCAAGGCAGCCGCCACTGGATGTCGTTCATGCGAGTGTTATAACGCAAACCGTTTTTACAACTGGATTTAATACTCGTTACATATGTTTAGTTCCCCAAGGGGATATCCTGGGTCAAATTTAACCATTTTGGGAGTTATGGTTTCCCCCACCAGGTGGCGCTTTATGTATCAAAAGTCATATTTTTTGTTATGTCTCTGGAAATATTTCTCTCATTAAAGAAATTTTTTCAGCTTGAGAAATATATGAGATATTATTCATTTAATAATAATAAACTTTTTTTGTTATTATGAACTACATTATTATTTATTTATTATTTGCCAGCTCAGATACAAAACATCAAATCCAATTTAAGATGATGTTTTTGCTTCCTTTAAAGGCCAACATTTGAACAATTGGGCACAAAAGCTGTTTTCTTTACCGGACGTCTTTATTTGACCTTTTAACAAAATCTGAAAAAAGTAACAAATTGTTTTTTTGTTTTCTCAGCATTTATTACCAAGTAATGGGTCAAAATTATTGTAATCTTCTGCTTTCTGATGTTCATCAGGTGACAGACGAGTATCATATAGTGTATAACTGGGTTTTAAATAAAGTGATGTAAAATGTCTCAAACTACATATCAAGTACAGTGCACTTGGTTTTATAGACTTAAAGTGCATTTACTCTTCTATAAAAGAAAAAAATAGAAATGTTTCAACTTTACCAGCTGCCATTCATCTTTTCTTGTCCTTGTAAATGTGAATCAGAAATGACCTGAGTGATGACTCACCGTCACGCTTACTAAAATTACTGAATTACTAAAAGAAATGTAAAGTTTTATCTTATGTTCCATAAACCTTTCATTCTGGTTTATTTTAGTTGTGGTGAACTTGTCTTGCTACGGTTTGAAATCCGTTGGAAGTCTCTCTAAACCTTCCAACTTGCATATAACTTACACTCCATCAGAACATTTCTTTAATAAAAATCTGCATGTTTCTTTTATCTTCTGTTCTATCCTTCTCCTTTTCATTTTTAAATTTTCAATAATACTTGTTTTTCTAATGTTTTAATGTCTGTAAAACACTCAGACTGTTGTTGCATTGCATCAGTATCAATAAAGCTCAGTTATTGCCGCTTTGGAGACATATTAAAATCACACAATAGGGACATTTTCCTTTTTTAAGCTATGACAGTTTGTTTGACCCAAGTTAACCATTCAGTCCTGTTAGTTCCCCCCCATGCTCAGACATTTCTCTTTAATCTGCAGAATTTCAGAAACTTTGGAGGAGTGTTCCAGTTGACTCCATGGATGAGGAAAAGATTGAGGAGTACCTAAAGAAACAAGGCATCTCCTCCATGCAAGAAACAGGACCAAAGAAAGTGGTCAGTACCTCTTTTCTTTATCTCGCCTATTTTTATTTCACGTTGAAATAAACTGATGTGCGTTTATTCACAAAGACTTTAAATCTGAAACATCCACACCACCATCTGTCTTTGCTGTCTGCAGTTACCAGTTCAAAAGAGAAAGAAGCAAGGTGGACAGAGGAAGAGACACTTCAAGACTCACAATAACCATTTGGCAGGAGTTCTGGAGGACTATTCAGATGGTGTGCCTGCAAAAAAGTGAAATAAGAAGATTGAGTCGCTGGCCATGCAACAATACAACCCTTTCATGGTTGCTGGGTCAAAGAACTGGCTTCTTTCCTTTATTTACATTCCCTCCCGTGATCTTTCATCACGTGAAGCCAGTATTTGCTGTGTTGTGGGATGTTTTTAAGATTGATTAAAAACTGTAAGATGCTGGTGGAGAAGTAATACGATCATTACAGACTGAATGTCCTCTACAAAACCACAACAGTTAAAAGTAAAGAAAGCTGAAATGTGTGTATTTAGCATAAAGCAAAAGAAGGTGAAGGTTTAATTTAAATGAACAGTAAACTGTTCTAGTGTAATAAATGAACCTTTTTATCCTAATTTGCTAAAACCAGCTTCCCATCCTGGAAGGCGCGTTGCAGTCTCACTCAGCATGAAGCATCCTTCTCTTTACTTAGGAAAGTCTCAGAATATTTAAAAACATTTTACTTTGCATCACCATGGTACAGTGGTATGGCAGTTTTTTTATGATTTCAATAAATGACACTGTTACATAATACTGCCTTCAATTTATTCTTTACAGAACACCTGACATTAAAAGCATTTCAATGGAAAATGGTGCAAATGCTTCAACTGCTGGTGTTGACAGAATATGAAAGAAGGAACGAGTACTGACAGGCTGAGTTCTTACAGAAATATATACATTCATGTTTTCTTCCAACAAAACTTTTTTAAAAACACAATTTTTCATTTATATCATTTTGCTGTAGATATAAAACATTCTGTTTTAACTAGCAGCATGGCTTGCTTTTACAGTTTTCTTCAAATGGTGGTAGTTTGGCAAAATCTTCATCAGAAAGTCCAGCTGAAGCGTCTGGGGCTGAAACGGTAAAAGGGACACATTACTTACCAAAATACACACGTCTGAAAAGATGCTGCATTTTACATGCGACCTGAACAAAACGTGATCTGGGACAAAATGTGGACGATCATTAAAAGAGACAATATGTTGACAGCTGAAAGCATTACGTTAACGTTTAAATCAATATCCATGACCATCTGAATTTGGTCTCCTGGTGAAATTTCCAGTTAAAATTGGCCATTTACATGTTAGTGTTTCAGGATTTAAATGATGGTTACCCAGTAAGTATTGTATGCAGATTCTATAAAGAAGAAAGTGATGCTACAGCTTTTAACAATAATTTAAATCTCCATTATGCAGACTCAAGTTTACATTTAGCCCTGTGATGAAGGGGCGACCTGTCCAAGGTGTACCCCGCCTCTCGCCTAATGTCGGCTGGGATTGGCTCCAGTCTCCGCAGCGACCCCATTCAGGAAATAAGCGGTAGATAATGGATGGAAGTTTACATAAAATACTTTAGAGCCAGAACTGCCAGATCTACATTTATTTTGTGTACACGAAAAATAATTATGTCAATTTCAATATACGTCCCATCATTCACATCCGTACCTGCGGCCTCTCTGTCTGAACCCTCCTCATACAGCCGGATCCATAGATGACCGTGTTCTCAGGTATGACCTCGCAGGTGTTCACCTGACAGAAAGCTCCAATGATGCAGCCACTGGTGAGGATCACGTTTCTCCCAACGTCAGCTAGACAACAAAGCACAGGATAAGTGAGACATTCAACGTTTCCCTATTAATGGCTGTAAATATTTGCCTACATTTGTTAAAACCCACCTTTAGATTCAATCACGTTGTTATCTCCTATTTTCAATGCTTGTGAAACTGGATGTTGTGAGTTAATACAAAACAAGGCTGTCAATTATCAGAGTAAAAATAAAACTGCAGTTAAAAGGATACCACAGCCAACTTCAAACACGTTGTTGATCCCGATAGTCATCGTCTTTGGTTCCATCTCAGAGTCTGGTGTGATGTTTTCAGGGTAACTGGGAAATAAACAGGTTTGGAGCATTTAGGAAATGATGTGAGGTAAAGGTGAACATATTATTTCTAAACTGAGATATAAGGATTAATAGAATACCTGTTGATGATTAGGGCTTGTTCTTCGATCAGGTTGCCCTCTCCAATCACGATGGGTCCTGCTTCTGCGATGATGCGAGCTTTTGGATGCACCACTGTTCTTGGGCCTGAGGAGAGACGCAGTTACAGCAAGTACAAGGGAAAAGCCGCTGGTTCTCTGCACTCATCCGTGTTTACTCTTGTTGACTTAATGCAAAACAATTTACCAATAGTGACATCCCCTCTGATTTCGCTTTCAACACAAACCACGGCTCCAGCGGCAATTTTGACACTGCAAAAGAAACGAAGAAAGAAATGTTTGCCAAGGCTAGCTTGAATTGCTAACTAGATGCTTGCTATAAATCATCTTATAAAAACTGTTATATTGCTTCGTTGTAACTACGTTCTTATCAATTTGTGTAAATAACATTGTACTGTGGAACTTGGTGTTAATTTAGGATGTCGTTACCTTTTCTGGGCATTTGATTTATCAGACATTGTGACAGATTAAGTCCGAAGGGAGGTGCCGATGATGTTTCGGTCATCGATTGAAAATCCTTGTTGTCTTTGCGCATGCGCCAAGTGATTCAATTCCAAGATTGCTTTTTACCTGCTGCAGTACTTGTTACGCAAATAAAGACAGGTGAAATGGATTTGATACTTCAAGACAGAGATTTCTGGGGCTATATTTCATGTATGTTTTACACACAAAAAACCCAATATGTTTCAAAGTGGCCAATTATTCCACACCCAAGTCTCTATTAAAGAGAGAGGTCATTTGTGCAAACTTTCTTTGAACCAATAGTGTCAACCTTCGTTTTAAACTAGGTGCCAACATGCCACACCGACTAGTTAGAGTTGAAGAAGCATCTTGGATGAGAAGTGAAACGTCTTCAAGAACCGAAATAAGGATATTCAGTTCCCTTCATTAAAACTTGTAAGATTCCCATGACATTTGAAATACAAAAATGCAGAAGAATGCAAGTAGCAAAAGTGCTCAGCAGAAAATGAGGTAACAAATTACCAATAATGGCCACAACAATGATAATATGAGCGTGTGGTTTGTCAAACACTTGGTACAATATAGAGTGTGTGACATTTCACTTTGTCCCTTCTCGCTTGCACTACAATGTCAAAACAAGGAAGAGAAGGAAGTGGTATATATTCTGGGAAAAAGGATACCAAAGACTCCAAAGCTTCTTCAGTCGTTAGGTGGAAACCAAACAAGCACAAAGAAATGACACAACAATTGACAAATATTTCTTTAGCTGCTGTCGTCTTGTTTGTAGCTGTTTGCGTGGTACCACTGACAGCTGAAATATCTACAGGTAAGTAAAGTGTTGAAATTAAAACTTGAAGCTGGACATTCCGGTTTGTTTGAGTTAGCAACACAGTTTCCCTGCTGTCCAGATAAAGGGAAAAAATAATGTATTGCTAAATGTTTGGATACTACAGGAGCAGTTTATAACAGCTAAACATTCACCTCTCTGAACATGATGCTACTGTGAGCATTTCAGATTTTACCTCGAGGTTAATTAGCACCGAAACAAAGAGAGCAGTTGGAAGTCTAAGAAAGAGCTCCAGTCATTTGAACTTCCCTCTTAGGGGGGCATTTCATGGATTTATTTAGCATGTGACACCGGACTTTGCAGCCATATTTCCTCCCGCACACACACTCTGCTCCCTCGGATAGAAAGGCTAGCTGGGCTCGTAGCTAACAAACCGGTATGGAAGACATTTCTCCTTCAGAAGCTTTAACTGATATATTTTGCTGATAAATGCTTTCAGTTTTGTTTCTTTAGTGGTTTTTTTTTCTCATTTCTATCAGTGTTCAAGCGCCTGTTTTGCGCATGTGCAGTCGCCTCGAATAATGAGCGCAGTATTAAGCAGCTATTATAGGTTTCTGATGATTTGAATTATTTGGTAATAACTGCAGAGAGGACCGAGGCTCGGATTGAGCCTGAAACAACTGCAGGCTGAACCTTTTTCTGTATGTTGACTCTTCTTGTATAGATAACTGCTTTGTAATTGATTTCAGCTGATCTGTGGTGCATCTTCTGCTTTTTATACTCCAGCTGATACCCGTCATCATAAGCACTCTGCTTTAAAGATGGATGAGGCATTTCTGCGAGTCCACAATGAGCTGGAGACTGAGCTGCTGGTGTCCTGGAAGTCAGATCGCTGCTACCAGGTAGGCTCACATCTTTCTGGCAAAGCGATTTGCTCTACACAGTGAAGAAGCTGTGATTTAGATCTGCATTTTTCTGTTTGTGTTTAGTGTTTGTACCAACAGCTTGGGGTGGTGCCTTCAGGGTCCAGTCCTGGCCTGCCTGGTTCAGCCAACTTTACTGTAAACACGCAGCATGAAATAACACTACAGCTCAACAGCACTCTTATCAGCATGGACTTTTGCGAGTAAGTTTGTGAAAGCAAACATTTTTCATATGCATCAGAGGAGGGTTGTGTGTTTTTGATCGATTTTCTCCATCCTAGGGTTCAGTTCCACTTTGGGGAGCATGGAAACTACTCACTGTGGGTGAAAAATCTGAATGAGCCCGGCGTTGTAAACTGCTCTGTTGTGACAGATGCGGACCCTGTGAACAGCTCTATCCGTGAGTGTCCCATACATCTAACGCAGTACATCACATGACCATATGTCAGGTTTTTTGACGTCATGCAGATGATTTGTTACACTGAAACTATGTTCCACTATCTCCACGCAGCAATCTTGGTTGCTTTTTTCATCTTTCTTGGAATTGCTTTGGTGTTTGCTGTTGGAAAAAGATTACTTGGGTAAGCTGATTTGATAGTTTAATTTTTCTCTGTTAATAAAAAATCCAAGTAGAGGTTTGCTGGGTTTTATTCTGGCTTCTGTCTACGAAGAACATGCAGTCTGTTTGTCCTTGTCTGAAGAATATTCATGTAAAAGTGACTGAATGTCTTCCTATCGGCTGATTATTGGCACATTTCATTTAAACATGGCTTGAAGATAATTTTTTTCTTCCTTATTCAGGTACAAATTATAAAACCAAGCCCAAATTTGTTTTCTAACTTGAACCCCATCTCCTCTTTAAACCTGTACTGTTCCACTTTTTTTCCACCGAACCAGTTACAGTGCTGGTTCACAGCCGAACTTGGAACTGGTTCTTTATGCTTCCTTTCTCTAGAAACTTTGGCTACGGCAGCACCGAGTCCAGCCGTTTTCTCTTAGAAGCAAAGACTTGTTCAGATCAGTAAATGGGGCTTGCTTATTAGAGACCAGCCAAACCAACTAATATTGTAGCCGCCATATCCAGATCATAGGTTTCTGGTGTTCATGGTTTCAGCTAGTTATTAAAGTGTTTGCATGTTTTGTTTATGAAGATGATCAGGAGATGGTGTGTAAAGAAATTCCTTCAATTGATGGACAAAATATGAGAAAAACTGCGATGATTATGTGGTTTTTTTTTTTTTTTTTGTACCGTGATCCTGGACAGAAACCCAGACTACTCTTGATTTTAGCTCAGTAATGCTTTGGATGAGACGTTTAAAGTGGGTTTTTGGCCTCTGTAAAAATCAAAGCAGCTTTTAGATGCTTCTTTATGGAAGTCCTGACCCAACACTGAATCTAGTTTGGTGAGAAAAATGTCATTTAATGCTTCTGGGTGTATTTGCTGCTGTTTCCTGCCTCAGACATGCCATGGTAGCTGTGAGGAACCAGAACATAGCCATATCCCAAATCAGATTTATTGTAAGATTTGCAAGTAGCAAATATTTACAAAATGGACCCAAAAAGTGGGCCCAAATAAAATGTTCCCATTTCTTATAGTGTTTATACAAACAGACTAATTTGTACCAACCACATAAACTCCTTGTGGGTTTTTAATGAAAAACGAGTGCAGCATTGCAGCATTAGTTGGTGTTAATCTCAGAAACGTGGAACATTTGGGTCGGAAGACGGACTTATGCACGTAGAAGAATAAATGGTTGATTTATTTCTTTCTAGAATTAATGCCGTGAACGGTCTCCTCCTCCGAATCGGCGGCTCCATGGAGACGGAGAGACTCATCAACTCTGTGAGTGTTTCTCAACACCAGATTCTGTCAAGGATAGCATCAGGCTTTAATTCCAGCATTTAATTCCAGCAAAAGGAGAAACTTCATAGCGTGGAGCTAAAAATCCCTGATTTCCTTTCTGTTTTCATCCTTTAATATTTCTCTGGAAGGAAAAATGTGTTTGCAATGGAATAAAATGAATTTGATCATCCAGGAACTGGGCTCCCCTCGGATAGAGACACCAGTCACAGACAACATCCTCCCTCCCCCAACCAGCAGCAGCAGAAGGCTTCGGTCCCTGGACACATTCAGAGGGTATGTAGGTAAACATCTGGATGCAGAGTTTGAAAACAGATGTTGTACTTTAAATTTATTTATGTTAGTTTAAATGTTGCCTCTGTGTCTCTGTCAGGATCTCTTTGGTCATAATGGTGTTTGTAAATTATGGAGGGGGACAATACTGGTTTTTCAGACATGAAAGCTGGAATGGTGAGTTGCCCCCACAACCCCCCCTTCCATATCATTTCCCAGCATCCTTATCTTTGATAAGCCTTTCCAAGCTTTTGATTTGCTCCCCTTTCAGGTCTTACAGTTGCAGATCTCGTCTTCCCTTGGTAAGATGACTTTATTCTTTGTGTGCTTTCTCAGTTCTGGTGTTTACTGTGTAGACTTAAACATCAGGAGGATTATCTCATCCTTGTTCCTGTTGCACTAACCTCCTAAAAATATTTAAATATTGTTGTAATGGCCGTTATTCCTGTCAAGGGCGAGGAGACTTTAGATTGAGAAGAATATAAAATTAATAATGAAGAATAAAAGAAGCTGAACATACATTAAACATTAAAATAGAAGTGAGACATGCATTAAGACATACAGACAAGGTATAAGGTTATAACCCAGGGAGAATCCCTCCAGAGATCTGTTGTCACACAGAAGTCTGAAGCTATTCTCCCCGGACACTTAGAGACGCCTTTATTTAAATACTTTGGTTATGTGCGTCAATCTGGGGCCTGTTCTTATGATATGACAACAAAACCAAATGTAAACATTTCCCTGATCCCCCCCCCATTTTGTGTTTTCTCTCATGCTCCAGGTTTGTGTTCATAATGGGCACATCCATCGCGCTGTCCGTCAACTCTCTGCTGCGTGCAGGCACAAGCCGTCGCTCTCTCTTCCGGAAAGTGGTGTGGAGGTTCGTGCAGCTGTTCATCATCGGCGTCTTTGTCATCAACCCAAACTACTGCCATGGAGCGTGTAAGGCTGTGGATGCGTGTCGTTGTGATAACAAGCGTTTATTTGTTGGTGTGTTTTCTTGTCTGAATCAGTGCTCATGTTCTCCACAGTGTCTTGGGGAACCCTGCGAATCCCTGGCGTGTTGCAGCGCCTCGCCTGGTCGTACTTGGTTGTAGCCAGCCTGGACTTATTGGTCGCAAGAGGAAACCTCGACATCTTTACAAATGTGAGCCTCTATATTTATTTAATTATTATTTAATCCCACAAATATTGTATAAAAATCGTGTCTCTGTTAGGAATACAGTTGTCAGATAAAAATATCTTAACCTTTTAACAAATGTAAGTTTGGTAGAGAATATTTATTTTGCAAGGAGTTTATTGTCAGCATCAAATACAGAAAACAAACAAGATGAAAAGTGGATGAGAGCCAAGAACGAGGGTCCAGGACCAGTGTTAAAACTGCATAAGTTTCCCGTGAGAAAGTGAAGCTGTGTCTACTGACGCAGCCATAACAAGTTACAGGATGCACATAGCAAACCCTGTAGAGGATAAAACAGTCACATGATCTTCATTTTTATCTAACAAGAGTCCTGACTTTTGCTTTACAAAAGTCTTGCAATGTTTGCGTAATTCACAAAGAATTGCAACGTTTTTATCCCATAACAATGAATAAGATTTGGTCAAACTTACAGCTCAGTCCTGCGGTCACCTACAGACAGCATTCAGAGTTTAAACAGGTCATAAAGGATGAAAATTAAAATGGCTAAAAGAAGATTTTGCTATATTTTACGGTTTGAATATAATTACATGTTGTGTTTTAGGAAAGATGCTAAATATAATGAATGCATTCTGATGATGTGTGTCTTCCAGGAAGCGTGGTGGTCTCCTGGTCTTGACATGTTGCTGTACTGGCCAGCCTGGCTGTGTGTGCTTCTTCTGGAAATCATCTGGCTTTGCCTCACTTTCCTTGTCCCTGTCCCAGATTGTCCAACGTGAGTCAAACCGCGTGTAATGAAGTTGATGGCTATTTTTTAAAACATTTTTAGTTTATGTAATTCTAGTAAAAATACTGAACAACACACCCAGTAAATCTGGAAAATGGAAAATAAATATATTTAAGAACTGTGGAAATGTAAACTGAAAATAGAAAATACATATTAAAATAGAAAAATATGTTGTTCTTTACATAATGTAATACTTAATAATTATGTTATCGAACCTTTTGTTAAGTTTTTTCTGTTATTCTGGCAAGAATATGTTTAAAAAAAGCAATACTGCTAAAGAAACTATTGGAAAAATCAAAGTCAGAAAGAAAAAAAGATGAACTAAGAAATTAAAAAATTGCAGAACTTAAAGTATAAAGCATTTAAAAAAAAGTAACAAAAGCATATAAGTGGCTGTAAAAGCAAAAACAATGGGGAGGAAAATGAGTTTTTTTAAGAACTTAAAAAAACCTTTTCACATTTATAATCTTTTTTTTATTAGCTATGTTTAATAAAATAAACATTTTAATACTCACATGTTTTTTATTCATTTCACTATATTTTGTTACTAATTGTTTGCAGATTGATTACAGTATATTTGTTGCACTAAATCCTTCATCAGTAGAGGAAAGCTTCAGGCTGAAAACAGTAACTACAGGAATTTATTGTTTCTAAAACAGATGCAATACAAGTCTCTTGATCTGAAAACTTTAACCAAAACATTTCTGGATGATGAAGACTGATATAAAAAGGGAATCTAACATAAGTAGACAAATAAGTCTGTAATAAAGAATAAAATAATTAGCATTCCTATTACAAATCCCCACAGATCAATGTTTTCCGCTAACACAGTTTATTTTTTATGCCTTTTGCTTGTTTAATTATGTATTTATTCACATACTTATTCACTGTTCATCTTTGTTGGTCTTATTTGTTTTTATTGTTTTTTAAGGCTTATTTTAAACTCTATTATTCTTAAATCTACGATTTTCTTCATGTGGATTCTCCACATCGGAAGCTGTGCCTGTTTGGTCTGTGGGGTTGTTACCATGGAGATTGTGTTTGGTGGGCTCTTGAATTGTAGCCCTGACTGTGGTGTGGTCTTCTGCCTGCCCTGATCTGAACAGTTTCCGTGGTGATGCCCATCTGTGGCCATTGGCAGCGGGGCTCCTGGTGTGGAAATTATTGTTTGCTCACATCAACATCAAGCCAGATGTCTGTCCTCAGATGTTTATTTCCAGTTGTGTTCTTATATTGTTTCAGTTAAAGAGACAGAAACTAGATGTGTGAGATTCTTTCTGTGCAAAGAGGGAGAGACCAACAACACCAACTTTCTCCGCTTTGTGTTGGTTTAGAGGCTATCTGGGTCCAGGTGGGATCGGGGATATGGGCCTCTATCCTAACTGCACTGGCGGAGCAGCTGGTTACATTGACCGTTGGCTGTTGGGAGAAAACCACATCTACCAGACTCCTTCGTCACGGGTTGGTGATAATCCAAAAGTAGAAAGAACAGACACTTGTAGTATTTTAGGATGCGGATTGTGTCCACAGTTTCACTAACGTTACTGTTCATACAAAAGCAGGTCACATCTGAATCTGAGTATTATTAATATCCGTGTCTGTTTCATTTTAATTCAGGCGGTTTATGCAACTCATGTCCCGTATGATCCAGAAGGTGTTCTGGGCAGCATCAACTCAGTCCTCATGGCCTTCCTAGGATTACAGGTTTGTATTGTCTCTTTTGTTGCCTCTAATTGATCATGTTGTAAGGTAAAACTGGATCATAACTCTCCTATCTGAACCTTTTGCAGGCAGGAAAAATAATCTTGCACTATCGGGATCTCCCCACAACCATTATATCAAGGTTCCTCATATGGGGCCTGGTTTTGGTAAGCAAATTTCCGATCTAATCTAATGTGTTCATTTTTAGGCAGTTTGTTGACTTGTTGGAATAAGTCTGGATGTTAAAATAAACAAATATCTGTTCAGAGGAAAATGATTTCAATAGACTCATCAATTAATTATTTTTAAACTTAAAGCCTAAAGCAGATCTGCCTGGTTTGTTGTTTGTGAGTTGCTACTTATGTTTATGATTTCACCGTTTAGGGTCTGAATTAAATTAATTGTCGAGGTGTGTGACAGTAAAATAAAAACAAAAAAATAATCTTGTGTGTGTGTGTGTGTGTGTGTGTGTGTGTGTGTGCTTGTGTTAGACTCTAAGGCAAACTGCACAGCTTAAAAGCTGCACAGTAAACATTCTCATGAGGGATGGACAATGCCAAGATTCATCCCGTCAATACAATTCCGTTAGTTTGTGGTACTTAATCATTTTGTTCCCTTTAGAGAATAATCATAATTGTAGAGTGTGCATTATTATCTTTTTTGCTACTGAAGTATGAAATATAAGTAAAAGTCATGAACATTAATACTGTAAATGAGTTATTTTAAAACAATAACAAATTAAACTGATGATTAAATTAAACAAAGATAGCAGAATTAATGTTTTCTTTTATAACAATTACAAAATATTAAAATAAGATTATTAATGTTTGCTAAATAAAAAATAATACACATAATGTAATAAAACCTAATGAGAAATAACCTGCATTATACCAGTGAAATACTTAAATGAAACCTCATCAGTTGCAGCTTTATTATCATGTTCTGATTATCTGCCACAATCTTGTGACACAGAAAGAGCTTCAGGTGTCATTTTATTGCATAAAACGTTCAGAAGTAAAAACAAATGGATGATTTGTACCAGCAGGGTGATATGTCGATATTAAAAAGTACCAAATCTGATATTTTAACCGGATGATATCACAGCATCAGCTCCAGAATGTGGAGAGTATTCTCCTACGCAGGTCCCAGAAGTTTTCAGCTTCACGTTGTCTGATTGTTATCCAAGGTGGATGTTTGTCTACATGTTACAAAGCTACATGTATAACTCAAAACGCCTTCTTCACTCCCTCATTTAATTGGTTTCTTTTACTAAACAGGGAATCATATCTGCAGTGCTGACCAAGTGTTCCACAGACCAGGGATTCATTCCTGTTAACAAGAACCTTTGGTAAGCATTATGTTAAAGTTGGCCTCTAACAGGATTACCTCCCGTTTGTTTGGCCTTAGCAGCACTGAAGTAGATGGTTTCTCAGCGCGCATTAAGATGAGCTACATTGATGGAACCGAATTTTCTCTGAAATGAGCCAGAAATCCAACTTCATGAAATATCCCTATATCTAGATGTGGAAAAATCCCAGTCAATGAATGAGGAAAAATCTGTATTCTTCATATTCTAAGTCATTTTGAAGCCATAATTAATAGTAATAATTTCTTTTCTTGTCATTATTAATATTATTATACATCAAAATGAACACTTTTGTGGTTCACAAATAAGTTTTCTTTTTTATATAATCTGGGTAATGGTGCAGAACCTAAAGGTAGAATACACTATTTTCCTTTTTATACATTTGTCAATTAAATATTTGGAAACGTTGCTCCAGAAAATATGTTTTAAACTAGAAATGACGCAGTTGGAGGTGATGGTTAGGGGTATGTCCCAGAACACCCGCAAGCTTGAATTTCCCCAATCCTCAAATACTTATACAAAGATAGAAACATTCAGGTCGTTACGTGACACATCTTCAGGTCATGACCTTTCATTTGCACTTGATTTGATGGGATGAATAGTTTCAGAAATATAGACAAACAATGGTCAGGTTTGAGCGCCCCCTGGTGGCCAACCTGAAAATGATAAATCATTCAAAATCCAATCAGTTCATCCTCTCTATGATATCTACGCATATGCAAAACATGAAAACTCTAAATTGAATATTGTTGAAGTTATCTTGTTAACACGAAGGATCTGCAGCGGTTGCGACAAAACTATAATATTCCCGACACTCCGTTCTGGGATATAATAACCCAGAAAAATCTGTTTATAGCTGCATTTTAAGATGACTTTTATAGATTTGAACTTTCTTTGGTACTCGGTGTGGTCTCTCGTCCTAATACTTCATATTTTACTATGTGGTCGATAAATGTCACTCAGATGTGCAGATCTTAAGCATCACTGTGTGTGTTTTTCATCTCTAGGTCTCTGTCCTACGTGACAACATTGGCTTGTTTCGCTTTTGTGCTTCTTGGCATGGTGTACTATGTAGTCGATGTGAAGAAATGGTGGTCCGGAGCTCCTTTCTACTACCCCGGTGAACACTTAGTCATGCATCAATATTGTGTTACACACAAACGGTAGAAGTCATCGTGACTCACGCTTTACTCTTTATTTGTTTAACTCCTCTCAGGTATGAACTCCATCCTTGTGTATGTTGGCCATGAGGTGTTTGAGGACTACTTTCCCTTCCGCTGGCACATGACAGACAGCCAGTCTCATACTGAGCATCTCATCCAAAATCTCTTTGCAACTTCCTGTTGGGTCTTCATCTCCTACATACTCTACAGAAAGAGGATTTTCTGGAAGATCTAAAAGAGGAGCCCAAAAGGAACATCAATGCACAACTAAAGCGGAGGAAGCTGTTTACATCCGAATTGCTGGAGATTAATCTGAAAACTCTTTGGAAGTTTAAAACGGGGACTGATTTACTTTGACAGTGCTGTAATGATCATCTGTCTCTGAATGCTTTTTTCCACTTAAACAACACATCTGTATAGTAACATAAACCATCTATGCTTCACCCAAAGATCTTTATTATGACCAACCGAGCTGAACTCTGCCAAACGTCTTTACTGACTGAGGAAGTGTTTACCCAAGTGTGGCTTGCATATTTGGCAACTGGGCCAGACAGCCATAATGATGCTGCTGTTGATCCTCTTTGGGATAATCTCTGCTGCCATCTTGAGCATTTCGAAACTCCAAAAGCAGAAGTGACACTTTATGAATCTATGAAGAAAAGGGTCACTGATTTTATTTTTTAACATATCATTCCCACGTCACTTTGGAAGGTGAAAAAAGGAGTTTTGGAATATTACAGCTAACATCTTTTGTCCTTTTTTTTATTCTATTCACATCACCAAATGATGAGACCCGAATTAAAAGGAGGGCATGTTGGATGACTAAGACACCCTGCTTGTGGTTGCTTGTTTCACATTTTGGATCATGCTGAAGCAGCAAGTATAAAGATATGTTTTTGGCTATTGAAAAGAACAAGCATACATGTGCCTTTTGAATTAGTTTATATTACCTAAAGCAGACAGGATTTACTGGTGTTTACTAAATTGTTACTAAAGTGTGCCCAAAATGAGCATGGTTCTATTTATTTCTACATGTGCAATTGAGATGTTTGTAATTCATACAGCATATATCCGGTAGTGCTTATATACCTTATATGTCTGCCTGTTTTTTGATACAGTTCAGATAAACTTTAACACTTCCTGTTCTGAGCAAAGAATCAAATGTTAAACATACAGATGATCAAAATGCTGTCAGAAATCCATCTAGTACTGTCTGAATTGATTCAAGATATTTTTTTCACTTTTATTCATGTGATTTTTAATATATATTCACCGTTTGAAAATAAAGACTCTTTAATACGTTTTTCTGACTTTCTGTTTGACTTTAGCTTCGTTATATGTTCTTAGAAGGTAAATTGTGAATACAATGGCAAGCAATTTATTTTTGTGCTATAAATGTGGAGGATTGGTTTAAGAGTATTTTTACATCGCTTCTATTTGAGTGTTCAACTCTTCTCTTTGAAGTAAGGTGTAGTCTCCTGTACTGCTCTGTAAAGCGTGGGAATCGAGTTACAGTCTACGTACCCTGCCAGAAAAAAAAACCAATGTTGAAGGTGTTTCTTGATCTCGCGATATTAGCAGGCCTACTTCATTAATGTCTACTGTGAGAGTTTTTTTATTCTCGCGCGACGTCAGAACTTTCCCACGCCTGTTGTTGTGGCGTGTGCTCTTTGGCAGTTTGCCCCTCCCCACTTCTCACCACTTTACCCTGTTAACCACCCAGCCTCTCCCCCCCCCATCCCTACACATTCATGTCCCTCACATCTTTTTCCTTCCAGTCTGCACTGCGTTGGTAAAGAGTTGAAGGAGGGATCTCGCGATTGTTGGGAGTTTCTTTTTCGGGGGGTAGTGGGGTTATTTTTTTGGAAGATGGCGCCCGTTGTTACGGGGTAAGTACTGAAACTTAAAACATATTATAATGTTTGGTTTTCATGTGGTGAAGCTTTGCCATCTTGTTTTTGTGCTCGGAGGATAGTATTGGGCGTTAAACATGCAGTCATACTTTGCATTTGACCAAACTAACTTTCGTAATGTCGCTTAATTTTTCAGCCGTTTGTAGAACTGTCTCGAGACAAGTTTAAATTATTTCAAAAACTTTTTCTAAGTGAAACTCTTATTTTCATCTCATTTAATTTATTTTAACTATTTATGTCCGCTTTAAAGATACGAAAGGTTACAGAATAATCCGTTAAGACGTCGCAACATTTAACGTGTTAAAATAACCAGGTTAATCTGATCTATTTCTTAAACATGCTAAATTAATTTCTTTTTTTTAAAAAAAAAAGTACGTTTTAAACCTTTTTTATCCGCACCGTTTACATTACTGGGAAGTTTTCTGTCCATGTTATCTGTGGTCTTTACTGTTTGTGTAAAAATGCAATATATCTGTACAGCCCTATTCTAGAAATAAATGAACCTAGAAAGCAGCTTTACAAAAATGAGTCATAGAAACTCTCTCACACATGCATTGACCCACACTGTTTTCACTTTTAATGTGGCAAGCTTATTTTATTTCTGCTGCATCAGCCCTGCACAGAAACAGTCTGTAAACACCTTGCACCATGTTGTTTTTGTTTTGCAGGAAGTTTGGGGAGATACCTCTGCCTCAACGTTTAACAAGGTAGAGAAGGAACCTAAAAAAGTCTGAGGACAGACAATATAAAGCTTTTTCAGTTTGATTAGGTTAGGATTAGAAATGCTGAGGTGTTAACACGTTTTCCTCTCATTCCAGGGAGGCTATGAGGAATTACATGAGGGAAAAAGATGATCAAACGGTGCTCATACTGCATGCAAAAGTTGCACAGAAGTCATATGGCAATGAAAAAAGGTTTGTGTGTTACTATGTTTTCAGCTATCTGTTGACATACAAAAAAATACTGCCTTGTAAAGTTATTTTTCTCTTAGATTTTTCTGTCCTCCCCCATGTGTGTATCTGATGGGCACCGGATGGCAAAAGAAGCAGGAGAAAATGGAGAAGGAGGGTTGCACTGAGCAGGAGGCTCAGCCATGTGCATTCATCGGAATAGGCAACAGTGAACAAGAAATGCAGCAACTCCATCTGGAAGGAAAGGTGGGTGGGCATTTATACTATAAAGAGTACTATGCAACCGCTATCCAAACAGAAAGATTATCTTATAATCTTTACAAGGTGCCGTTGAGCAATTTTAAGTTTTCGGAAGGTTTTTTTCTTGTGCATTAGCTGCCTTTTACAATTACTTTCAGTCCAAGTTGTCCAACTCATGCACCTTATTATTTTCAGAGGAATTACTCATTTCTTTAGTTGCACCTAGAAGATGGGTATTTTATGCACCTAAAAGACTATTTCCATAGTGTTTCTTACTTGAATAGAGCATATCACACTATGCCAAGTCATCCTTCATTTCAGTATTTTTTGAGGAAACTGGACAAGTGAGGAAAAAAGAAAAAGAGGCAGGCTGAATAAATACACTATATGCAGCGGGTGTGCATCCCGTGTTTAATAAAAAGGGGAAAAGGGTTCTGGTAAATGTCTGGTAAACCTGGATCAGAACCAAAGAGGAGCATCACGCCCTTCAGTAGATCCTTCTGTTATTTACTGTATGCCAAATACTAGAACTGACCTGAAATCAGTGACACAGGCTTTATGTTGTGGTGAATCCTCCCCAGAACTAAAACCAGAGCATTACTGAAGCAGGGTGGGATCATCATGACAGAGAATGTAGCAAAACTCAGCCAACATCCAAAGAAAACTTTGAAATGCCCCAGAAGAAGCTTAGGAACTAGTTTAACATTTTACATTACATTACAGTCATTTAGCAGACGCTTTTCTCCAAAGCGACTTACATCTGAGAATAATAAATAAAATAAATATAAGCTAAAAGTTTATTTGCAGGCTAAAAAACCTGCAAATACTGAATGAAACATTTCAAACCGGCTGCTCCTGAAAAACGTCTCCTGGATTTATATTTAATTTCTTCTGTAATAATTGTCTACTTGGACCTGCATATTAATAAAGCAGCTCCTTTTTGGGTTTATTATACATATTTTGTGGTTTTTTAAAATACCTTTATTACAGACCAGCCTCTTATATTAGAGTTATCTGAAACACAGTTGATATTTATTTTCCATGGTCCTTGTCCACGACAGCATCCAGATGCAGCTCAAACACAGAGTTTGATGGAGGCTAATCAAAACAAGTTTTAGCATAAAGCGTTATTTAATTCTGTAATCATTTTTATTTTGTTTGGTGTTGAATAATAAAGCTAGTTGTTACAAAGTATTCCATTTTAAGTTAATTGGAATTGTGCAAACTGGTTTTGACCTATATACTGTATTTCTATTTATAATTACATGTTTCAGTAAATCGCTGCATTTTTTTTTTCATGGGAATACAAAATATCAAGAGATGAATAGTGAAAACGTTTGTGTCTTAACAAACATCCTCTGAAAGCCATAGTAGGGAAGTGAAAGCTGGGCAGGCAAACTAAACACATCCTCATGCAAAACCCTCTCATCTATATTCTAGAACTTCTGCACAGCCAAGACGCTGTACATCAGTGACTCCGACAAGAGGAAGCACTTCATGCTGTCGGTGAAGATGTTATACGGAAACAGCTCCAACATCGGCGTTTTCCTCAGCAAGAGGATCAAAGTCATCTCTAAGCCGTCCAAGAAGAAACAGTCGCTGAAAAATGCAGACTGTGAGTTTCCAGATGTGCCAGCACACATGTAGCTTTCCTTTGTTCTTAGTCTCACTTTGGTTTTTGTGTCTCCTCAGTGTGTATAGCATCTGGGACTAAGGTGGCCTTGTTCAACCGCCTGCGATCGCAGACGGTCAGTACACGGTATCTTCATGTGGAGGGGGGGAACTTTCATGCCAGCTCCCAACAGTGGGGCGCTTTTTACATCCACCTCCGTAAGTCACATCCTGGATTGATCCATTTTAAGCATGTTACATACTCAACAAGAAACGAGAACTTTTTTTCTGGGTTTCTAGTCTGCAAGTGCAAGAAAAAGTGAATTTTTTTTATTTATACTTCACGAGAACGTGAAACTTTGTCTGCGGTGGGGAGGGTTGTGCCCTGACTTGGTCTGTAGCTTTAAATGTCACGAGTTGGAAACTTTTTCAGACTTTCTCATGGGCACGATCAGCTGTTTTTACTAAAAACATCCATTTAACCTACATCAGCAAAAATGCAGAAGCTGCAGCTTTCCACTTTATACCTGTTAACCACGCTCGGCTCAAAAATCCGACCAGTCACACGATACTTACCATTGCTCCTCAATAAGAAAGTTCAACAAGCTGCAAGTTGTTTCGAATCGCAAGAACAAAATGACAAAACTTTGTTCTAATTGTGTCAAAAACATAAAAACATCTTGCTTCTCATAGAGTTTGTAACAGACTTTAAGAACTAATTCATATTTGTGACCATTTTTTTCTTTCTGTTTAGTGGATGAGGATGAATCGGAAGGGGAGGAGTTTGCTGTTAGGGATGGCTACATTCACTACGGCCAGACGGTGAAATTGGTCTGTTCTGTTACTGGGATGGCTCTGCCCAGACTGGTACGTGAGGTGTCGCATCAGCACTGCCCTGAAATACACGTTGAGTTTCGCTTTGTATCGCTGTGCACAAGTGGCGGATGTATTTACAATGACTGCGTTTGCCTCATTTCCTCAGGTCATCCGCAAAGTGGACAAACAAGCAGCATTAATGGATGCAGATGACCCCGTGTCCCAGCTCCATAAATGTGCTTTCTACCTGAAAGACACGGACATGATGTATCTTTGTCTTTCACAGGAGAAGATTATCCAGTTCCAGGTGCGTATATGTACACAGCCATGCTGCTTTTAAGTTTATTTAACGTTTGTTCAAGTTTCTGTAACTAGAGCTGCTTCAAAAACATTTAAGTTAATCGATTCAAATCACTTAAATTTGAATAAATGCAATATCTATTGTTTTTTTTTTTAATATACGTGTCCTTTTCTGGTAACTGTGACCCTAGTTTCAAATGACTTGCAGATGCCCTGCAAGATCTTAGCATATACATGCAACAAAAACGTTGTTTGTGTTGCTTCGGTTTAAAACCAGCTTATCTCATTAAAATAAAGCCAAATTCAGAATTTTAAAATGGAGCTAGAGACGTGGGAGTTTTATTCATTTATTTATTTTTTAACTGATATTGATCGTTATTGGTATATTCCAATATTGCATTTCAAAGCTGATATCTGCTGATAATATCAGTATGCTGATGATGTCAGACATAAATAAAGTTATTAATAACTTTGTTTCTGGACACCTGATGGTAAAAAAAATCTAAATATATAGCTGGAAAACTATCAGAGGAAACTGAAATGATGCCATCAGAGGGTCAAAAACACCCTCAATATTCAATTACCCCAATCCTCAAACACTTATTCAAACAGAAAGATTCAGGTATGACGTCATTATGTGACACATCTTCAGGTCATGACCTTTCATTTGCACTTGATTTGAAGTCAATGGGATGAAGAGTTTCAAAGACATAGCCAAAGAAGCAGGTTTGAGTGCCCCCTGGTGGCCAACTTGAAAATGATAAATCGCTTACAATGAATTTAATCCTCTATGCCGAGGATCTGCGGGGGACGCGGCGAAACCATAATAGACTGGTTGACTTTCATCCAACCAGTTTACGCTACAATCAAATTTGGTTTTTATCTTGTGTGGTTCAATGGAGCACAGGAACTTGCGATTGATGGAGGGAGACTTGTCTCAGTCTAGACATGGTTGGGTTTCTGCGTGCTTAGAGTCATTTCTCTGTGCAACCTTACTTCCTTTGTTAGAAGAGGAAGAAGAGCGACGTCATCGCAGTCCAGTGCAGTTATTGGTGTTTGATCAGGCATGATATAAGCACCTGTGTAGTGTTGGGTAAGTCGTTATTGTGGCATTGAGAGGAAAAAAGTTAACTAAACATTTGATACTTGACAGATTGTATCTTAAGTGTGAATAAAAGGATAAAAATTTTTGACATTAAATGTTGAAGCTTATTTTTATCAAACCCAATTTGGCTGACATTTACGAAGTTTGGAAGAACCCGCAAGCCTCAGAAATTGAGATGCTTTTTCGAATTGTGTTCTCCTTCAAAACGCACAAAAAATATCAAGACTAAAAGACTATCAGTAAACCGTATCCTTATTGCATTATCTAGAACAGGGAGGGGTCAGAACCTGCGGCTCCGGAGCCAAATGCGGCTTTTTAGCGCCTCCTTTGCGGCTCCCTGGAGGTTTTTTTTTTTTTTTTTTTTTTAATGTGGCCTATAAAAATAGAAAAAAAGATGGGGAGAGCAGTTGCACTGCCAGCCGGTTTTCTCTGGGCTTTAGGCCCAGATGTTTTGACTCAAGCCCCGGTAACCAAAACCAATATGAGTCGGTGTATCATGCCGTTAAATATAACTGCACGTTCCTCCAGTAATGTTGGGACCTTCACGACTGATCCAAAACTTTTGAACAGGAACGATGGGAACCAAATCGTAATTATTTGGGAGCTGTTCTTTTATTCTCTCTCCCTGAGTTCACAACCCTGGGTGCCTTTTTTTTTTTTTTAGATCTAATACTTTCATTATAAGCTTTGTAACGATAATCACGTTAACTATCAATGTGTTGAGCATATTATTTCCAAGGTGTCCTGAACGCAGCACCTCATCCTAAGTTTCGTTTTCAGTTTTTAAGTGCCAGTTTTCGTTTTCACGTGGAACAAAGTTTGACCCAGCAAATCATGATCATTTAATTTAATCACATAATCGTTTAACTACAGCTGCAGATGAAAACAACATCGTGAGTCCATCCAGGGCTTAAATGTTTGTAATTTGCAGACGGTCCCTGCGAGTTGGCGCATCAGCTGGTGGAGCAGAAAGACACACACAAGCCTTCCAGCGCAGAGGACGTCTTTTTTAATTAATATGTGATTGTAGATCACAGTCTACCTTGATATGGTCCCAGTGAGGTGTTTATTTTATAGAATCAATATTTCATTTATAGGTTATTGAAACAGAAAATCAGTGGATCTCTTTCTAACTTTACCGAAGTCACTCTAAACATCACCGTCCCCACTATCTCCTGTTAATTACATTTGATCCCATTTAAACATCACTCTGACATCTCTCACAGTGTCCTCATTAATAAGCGAATACGGTTTATGTTTCACCTTTTCACTATTTATTATGTAGGCCTGAGTCTCAGGTTTTCACAATAAAACGTATCGCGTTATAACGTGAAAAGGTCCCGATTTTCTTTTATTTTGGAAGACAGCTATACGCTTCCGTACTTGCAGCGTGTTGACTTCACATAAAGGCCCATCTAAGACTTTTAAATGTATGCGGCTCCAGACAGATTTATTTTTTGTTTTTTTAGTCCAATAAGGCTCTTTGAACATTTTGGGTTGCCGACCCCTGATGTTAAAACTTGTCAAAACAAGTTTACTGGAATTTTTGCTGACTTAACCAAGTTTTGAAATAAGCCAGCTGCTTATTTTGTATCTCTATGTTATTACCATGAGATTCCTTTATTATTATTTTTTTTATTTCATGGGGCTTTAAAAAACTCTGCAGTCTTGCCTGTTTCTGTTCATATATAAAATTCTTTGCAGTGCAAGAGATATCTAAGTGTGAGTAGTAGAAACCAAGCGAGTGTCATGCTCAGTGCATGACTGGTTTGGAGCCTTCATGTGCACTAATATTCAGGTAAAGACAGGTTTTAACAGAGCATGACAGGGTTTGGCTACATGCCATGAGAGACAGGAGGGGCAGCAGTGCTTAGTCAGGGTAATGAAGGGGATTAGGGGGTTTACCACATTTAGAACAGTAAAGCAGTAAAGTGAAAAAATATTGTGTAATGTTTCTTTTTAATGCTTGTACAACATCATAACATACAGCTCATTTTTTTACCTAAATGCTACTTTATGTATATGACTTGCTGGATAGTGAATCTGTAAATCTATTGAATATTAAGTGATATTTTCTTCATGTATTCATGTTTGTAATTGCTACAGCAGATAAAACTCCAGCTATGAAACTATGTAGAGAGTGAAGGGTTTTAAAACAGCAATCAGAAGCTAAAGGCGAGTGTTAGCCTGTATCATGAAGCTCTGTCTGCTGGGAGTTGGCTCAAGACTGGTTGCCTGATTAGAAGTGGAAATAAATTATTATGGTTTGTTTGTTTTGTTTCTATCCAGGCATCGGCATGCTCCAAAGAGACTAACAAAGAGATCATTAACGATGGGGCTTCCTGGACCATCATTAGCACTGACAAGGCAGAGTACACCTTTTATGAAGGCATGGGTCCTGTCCCCACTCCGGTCACACCTGTCCCAGTGGTGGAAAGTCTACAGGTTCTGGCAAAACTACGCTTACTGTCATTCAGAATTCTGTTAACGTTTTCACTCCATCTAGAAGAATCTGTTGAAGCCACTGATTGTTTTGATTTGTCCATGTGAAGTTAAATGGTGGAGGAGACGTGGCCATGTTGGAGCTGACTGGACACAACTTCACCCCTAACCTCCGCGTGTGGTTTGGAGATGTGGAGGCAGATACCATGTACAGGTACAGAACGTTGCAGGTGTTTTTTACACCTGTTTCTGTGTTAGGCTGTAAACACTGAAAACGTTGTCTCATCCTTTAGGTGTGGGGAAAGTGTTCTGTGCGTGGTACCAGACATCTCTGCCTTCAGGGAGGGGTGGCGCTGGGTGCGACAGCCCGTTCAGGTCCCCGTCACACTCGTCCGAAATGATGGAATCATTTACGCCACGGCCTTGACTTTCACGTACACCCCGGAGCCAGGGCCCCGACCTCACTGCAGCGCTGCTGGCGCCATCCTGCGCTCGCAAAGCACGTCTTCATCGTCCCCGACATCTTTGTCTTCGCATTCGTCTTTACTAAGCGGCCTTGGGGATAACCACAGGGTTTACGCCAGTAGTGAATCCGGCATGTCGGTGCTGTCACAGTGATCCCCTTAGCCTGGTGTGTGATGTGAATGACTGGCAAAATGTGCACAATGACTCCAAAGAGGCTTATGGACCTGTGAGGGGCTGTACAGAAGCCCCTAAGCTCTTCATTACAGCAACTGTGAAGTGGTGAGGAATGCTTATGAGCTAAGAAAAAAAAGCAAACAGAAGAAACGGAGTAAAAGAATATGATGCATGTTGCATATGCAGGATGATGCGTAACTCTGTGCTTTAGCACCATCTTGTGGATAGTTGTGGACATGCTACAAGCCCCATTCGGAGGACTTAATGTCTCAGATTTTTACCTAAGATAGGGCGCATGTGCCATCAAATTCACAATGGTTTCCGCACAATTTAATTTGATACACTTGTGGGTATAGATGCTAACTTCAGTCTGCTTTTTTACAGCTAAGCTCACATACTGTAAAAACTTGTTGATTTAACTGTTTTGAACAAGGGAAGATTTGTAAGAGTAACATAGTTTTTATGGACCAAGGATTTTTATTGTATTATTTTGATCATATTATATTTTATAAACTTCAGCTGAGGTACATCTTGATGTTTTTGTATGATACTGCAAAGTTATTTCATCTTGTTCTCCAATAGTTTCTAATGTTGTCATGACTTTCTGATGGTGTTTAGCATTTCTGTCTACTCAGCTATCAACTCCTTTTTAAACATATTTTCCTGCATGATATTTAAAAGAATTCTTCTCTGCAACTATGAAAAATAATCAGTTTTTAATGAGGCACTTTAGAAAAGGAAAATATTCATCTGTATAACGGTAGTGAAGACTTTTATTCTGTTATCTGCTGACTCTGTTCCATGTGGGTTTTTTCATCTCAGCATAATCATACACACTGTAGTAAAGCTTTAAAACTAAAATATTTAGGATTCTGACCATTAAAACAAGTCCAAAAACAAAAGAAGAAGCTTAAAACTGTCTGATCTGGAGGATATAATCTGTTAATTCAGTGTAGTATTCATATGATATAAGCAGATAAT
Source organism: Pseudomugil tenellus (assembly GCA_037177515.1). Classification (NCBI taxonomy): domain Eukaryota; kingdom Metazoa; phylum Chordata; class Actinopteri; order Atheriniformes; family Pseudomugilidae; genus Pseudomugil; species Pseudomugil tenellus. The sequence continues at coordinate 6,507,957 of JBAMHX010000005.1, forward strand.
TTGAAATGCTTGTAGTTTTCTGTTGAGCTTGTCTTTGTGTTTTGGAGGAAAAGCTTTAATATCATCTTTGCCTTGTTTCTGAGCCACTTCTCATTGATGTAATGTTACATAACATGCTCTTACAAACACTATTGATTATGTAGAACCTTCTGCTGTGTGTCTTTCTTCTAAGCTTTTCACAGGTTTTTATATATCTTTTTTATTTTAAAAGTTAAGTAAAAGATTGAAAATATTTGCAAAAGTATTATTTACATGTAAATATCCCTGTGATGCCATTCATGAGAGAGCAAAAGAGGAGTTTACACATTGTTAATGCAGTTTTGGATATTTTATCTGTCTTAAATCTAGAAAAGCTGCTTTGTTCCTGGTTGAAGACTCAGAGCAACTCCTGAAGAGAATTTATGGTTTTATATTTAAATATTTGCATAAAACATTCCAACTTTTAGGCTCTGTATGACAAGTCCAGCAGTCTATTCTCCATTAATCTTTATTATTTTATTGGAATTATCCGGATACATCATCACATACTGATCAGAAATGTAAACAGCAGGTCATGATGATGGATTTTACTGTTTACGTGTTGAGTCCTAGTCAGGTTTTCCTCAAACTCACGAACAGCATCTTCATGGCCGGTGTGATGCAAATATTTACTTTCATGGGAAAGTGGGAGCTTTAACAGGCTCGTCATGTCATCGTAGCGACAGATTCACTGCTCTCGTGTTTATGGAATAAGTGTCGTTCCTCTGGTGTTTTGCACTTTATTTCTATGTTCTCTTTCCTTAAATAGTGTTGGACAGAAAGATAATATTTTCCATGTGGTGTGTTGCATGGAAACAGTTTCTTCAGCAAATCATCACAAAATAAACTTAGTAACTTAAAATATCCTTTTAAATGTCTACATACCCTGCCAAGAATAATCACACTAGAAGGATATTTATTCAGCTTTTGAATTTTGTTATAAATTTAATAAAATTCAACACAAAATTTAATTTAATGAGGAGATCCTTGCATTGTAAAGAAAAAAGTAGATTCTATTTTTTTTTAAGAAGAATCTAAGAGGAAATTATTGGAACGATGATTAAAATGCTGTTTAAAGTTGCATGGTTGCTGATGTCACACCAGGTTTTTCAGAATCTGCTGGAATTTTCACACATCCATCTTCATGGTTTACAGAGAATCATCCCATCCCTAAATCAAGTCTGGATCAATATATTTTTTTGAGGTCAGAGGGCAATGGGCAGACTGGTTGGAGATGATAGAAAGGCAACAGGAGCTCACAAAGCTGAAAGTTCAGTTTCATGTATTTGTTACCACAGCCACCCCCACACATGCATGACAGAATATTTGTAATGATCACCTTGTTATATATTAATATTTTGGTGGTTTAATCCTGTTTGTATTTATTCTATATTGTTACTGCTATGCTGTACTTGTTACAATACTCTCTTCAAATGGATTTCATTTTAGTTTGTTGTGTTTTAAATCAGTAACTTGTTCAATTAGACTGCTGGGATGGACTCCAGCTGCCTGCAACACTTACTTTGATGAAAATGGATAGAAGGATGTTGAATCAATGTCTTCTTTCTGCCACTTGGGGGCAGTAAAATCAACACTTGTGGGCAGATCAACACATGCAGTCTTTTTGCATTTCCTACTAGCAGAGACCCCTTACATAGACCACTGATTCAATCGCGGGGGGAGGGGAGGGGGAGGGGGGGGGGGGGAGGGGGGGGGGGGAGGGGGGGGAGGGGGGGGGGGGGGGGGGGGGGGG
>JBAMHX010000005.1:6509827-6521818 GCA_037177515.1 Pseudomugil tenellus
CATCAGGTGTGTTAGTGCAGGAAACAACAAAACCTGCTGGATACCGGCCCTCGAGGACCTGACTTTGACACATGTGTCCTAAACCTACATTCTGTGTATGTTTTCTGGCAGGGGGAGTAAAGCAGCCCTGAAAAGCAACATTGCTCCTTCATCATTTTGTCCTGTGTTATCAGTTGACATGATGTTGCATAGTAATATACCCTTTGGTTGTTAAGACTATAAAAGAATCTACAGAGGGAGTGAATTATTGTAAACTTGGATTATATTAAAGCGTTCAAAGAACGTGAGATTTGAGGAAATTGATATTTTTACAATCTTAAGCTTTCAGTGTGGAGATATTTTAAAAGTGAAAATGATTTATTATCTTGTCTGAGGATGTTCTGTAGCTTCAAGGTTATGACCATGTGGGTGATGACATTTAGAATTGAGTCGCAGATAAAAAGCGCTTCAGAAAAGACATCGTTCTATCAGCGTGAGGAAGCAGTTTGTTCCAAACCCTCTCTCAGGGTTCAACCCCCCCCCCCCCCCCCCCCCCCACTTATGACACAGACCCCTTATGTAGAACTCTAATCTAAGCGCTGCCCCTGTGGCACAGACCCCTTGTAGATCATTAATCTAAGCTCCCCCTTTGTGGTACAGATCCCTTACATAGACCCCTGATTTAATTGCCCTCCTTGTGGCACTGACCCCTTACATAGAGCACTTGTGTCCCTGTGACAGGGACTACACATTATATAATGTGGTTCCTATTGTGGTCATCAGTGGGCACCACTGCTTTGTTGCCCCCCAGCGGTGCAGACCACTCAGCATGGTGTTTATATGGATCCAGACCCCTCTTTACACAGTTGTCTTTGGACTGGTCCTTGGTGTTTGGTAAGGACCAGTGTACACGTGACTCAGACAGGACCACCATTTTCATGCTGCTGTTAACAGAAGGTGGAATAAATGTTCCGTTCTGATAAATCTTAATATAAGCCGTGACATTCAGATGGTAAAGTCAGAATCTGGATCCAGATCCAGATCTCAGTCCAGTAGAGCTGCTTTGAGATGAGTTAGACCTGATTCTCATCATGGATGTACAGCCAACAAATCTGCAGCAAACGTGTAATTCTGTCATGTCAATACAGAGCAAAGTCTTTTCAAAAATCTCATCTGTTAAATCGAAAATCAAACAATCTAAATCTGCTGAATCAATGCTTCCAAGAATTAAAGTAGTTTGGAAGGGAAATGAGTCCAAGCTGCTACGGGTGAAATGGACCTGAGAAAGTTGCTTTTATGGCTTTAAAGTCATCACGATATGGATGTGACTAACATTATTGTTATATAACTGTTAATAAATCAGCTCTGCTTTATTTAACCTAGTTTTGGATGACTTTTTAGATTACCTCTATGCATTTTCAGTCTGACTCTTTTATGCAGATCAGCAGTTTCCTGAAATGCCATGTCCTTTAGTTGAAGGGAAGTTTTAATGTTCTTTGCTCTGAAAAATGACCTCAGCATTACCAAATCTCATTTCAGTCTATCACCAGCCCTATATTATTAGTGATTGTCAAAATGCATCATCTTTATATGGAATGTCTTATTATCTTCCTTTTGTCAAAAGCAAACTCACAATTTATCACTAAATTTCACTTTCATCCAGTCATCCATCATCCATGACCACTTCCTGTAGCCCCTGATTTATTCAGTGTCACTGGTAACTGTGGTTTATTTTTGCCTATTTTCTGTGTTGCGTAAACAATTTATTCCTATTTGCAACTAGTCACTTCACGTTTTTAAGTTTTTCTATGTTTGGATTTTCTGTCCTGATTGTTTTGTCTGGATCTTCCTACATTAAAACCTGCCGATTTTGTATTTGTTCTAAATTTTACTTTTGTAGATACAGACTGTGTTCCCATCCATGCACTGCATGATTCTAAGTGCGCCGACATCATACTGGTGTGCGAAGTGTTATCCCAAATCGAAGTGTACTAAGGGTCCACACTTCCAATGTGCACTTCTTTTGGGGTCGAATTAGCTTAAAACGAAGTGTTCATGCTATGTATCCTTCGCGTTCCCCAATCACCCAGAAGTCATTGCGCACCAGATAGAAAAGAATTAGCAGCAGTGCTGAAGAGGACGTTGTTTTGTGCATATAAGCACACATTTGTTCCAGCAGACAAGCTGGGACGGCAGCAGTACTGTGTACGGTGACTGCAAATGAATTTTATTACATGCATCTGACCAGGATTATTTTTTAATAAATACAATCCAAAGTACTGAGAAAATTTTCTGTGATTTTCTTTATATATCTTTGTGGCTTGTGAACTATTGGGATCATTAAGTTGATAAACAAGATATGAAGTTACTCAACAACGGAGGTCTTAAGCCCATCTGTTATACCCTGGCTGTCTCATTTCAAGGGCAGTGTGCACTTTGGAGTGCGTAGACTGTGAAGGACACTTCGTGGCCACCGCAGTCTGCGCACCCCGAAGCGTGCATGGATTGGAACACAACCATAGACTTGTGCAAGTATGTGAACCGAAAGGCATTAGCAGTTTTTAACACATTTGTAACGAAGGACACCGAGATCTGAAGGAAATGTTAACAGATTTATTGACTGTCACAATATTCTGAACTGAGGGAAATGCAAAGTTCGGTGTCTGTAAAGCCAGGCGTAGGTCGAAACCAGGAAGCCAAGCTGATCGGAATCCAGGAGACAGACAGACGTGGGTCGGGACCGGAGAATAAAGCAAAGGGAAATCCAGAATCAAGTCCAAATGAGAATCCAAATGAGAGCGTAATGCAAATAAAGCAGTCCACAAAGAAGGCAGGTGAGTCGGTAGCAGGGAGGAGAAGGCAGGATAAGGCTCTTATGTTAGACAATGTCCAACAGGGAATGACTGGAGGAGTTTCGGTAATAAGTAGCGTATCAGGGGATTGGGAGCCGGTGGAGGTGATCAGGCTAATGATACCAGTGGCAGGTGAAGGAGATAGGGCTGATTAGGTCTGGAGCTGGGGTGTGGCTAGGGCAGAGCATGACAACCTGAAGTTCTTTTTTGTTTTTGCATGTTGTTTTTCTCTTTATGTCTTTGCACAATATGAAAAAATATGCTGTTGATTCTATAATTTTATGCTTGCGGTTATTGTGTATTGTACTACATGTACAATGCCTGGGTATGACCAACAGGGAGAGTTGTTAAAATAATATCAAATTTAATATATATTTTTTAAATGTTATCATTTCATCATCCTCTCAAAATATATGTATTCCATTAAAATGCACGGGGAAAGTAATTCCTGCTGAGAGTTTCATGAACATGCCAGTTGGGCATGCTCCACAGGCTAGAGTTCAAGCCTGTTGGGACTATTTTTATGCTGAGGAGCCAGATCTAGGAAGAAACCTGACACTTTGTTAAACTCTGCATGTGTGCTTATAAAGCTGTACAGTTTCACTGTCATTCCCACTCTGAACAACCCCACAAATAATTTAGTATGAGCTCAATGAACAATGTAGGCTACATTAAAGTGTTTGTGTACCAATGTCATTTAGAAATACCAAGTATTGGACATGATTAGAAACCAGTGAACAGCTGTACAAACATTTGCTAAGCCTTTCCGCAGAGCCGTGAACAACGATATAGGCTACCAATGTCAGACAGTTAGGCTGTGATATCACATAAGACAAGCTATTCTTGGTCTCACAGTGTTGATCATAAGCAATCGTTTCCATAATTAGATTTAAAGAGCCCTGAAAACTTTCCTTTGATTTTACCAAGATCCTACAAACAGTTTAGATACCAAGTGAGATGAGGCAGATGTGGATTGGGTTGAACCATAAACCAGTACGCTGAAATATTGTTTAAAAAGATCTACACTGACATATATCAACGTCAAACTAGAACTTCCTGCATGTGTGGGTTGGGAATTAGATTTGGAAACATAACCAAGTGGGCCCTGTTGCTGGGAGGGGGCGGGAGGCTTGTTGCCAATTCCGTGAGCGTCACACCTTGATGGATCTGCCGGGAAAGCAGTTCCAGAGGGGAGAACAGAACAGCAGTGTGGCTCAAATGGATCCTGAAACTTATAAAACACGCACAGCACAGGCAGCGAGGCGCAAAGGGGATCCGTGCAACCTTGTTTGATGAACACACTCTGCATAACCCATTTAAACACATCCCTACTTTTCTGTTGGTAACCGACACAACGCTGGAGGCTTATGTAGGCTGTGTGTGTCAGAGCAGACTTAGGAATATTTATACCCAGTTTGGATTTATTAAAAAGCAATCTTCACGGAATTACCCATTTTGGAGAACATTTACGCACAGCGCTATCGGTGTAAAACAACTTTAGATGATGCAGCTTTTTTTCATGCGCTTGGAAACGGATCATCCAGTTTGTCTGGTTGCTCAAGCAAACATCAGTATCACATCTCTTTTCTGCCTGTACCAGTAATAGCAACACAGATCGCTTACGCAGTTTGACACTGCGCCACTGCAGCGCCTCTTAGTCCACTTTCTGACATTTCTCCATAGGTTTGAAGGATTTTCATGAACTCTGGACATAACTTTTGACGTCCTCCAACTTCTAAAATGCTTCTTCTGCCCCCACAATTATTCTTTGTCCCGGCTGCGCTCTTTGTGGCCGTACATGGTTTCGGGGACCTCCAGGGTTTCTCGTCCCCGGGAGGCAGCACCGGGTTCGAACCACCAGGTATGTTGACAGTGAGTGAAGCCAACTAAAGGGAAACGTGATTTAAGCTGGAAATCTTGGCAATGTCTTCTTGCATTCATATCGATTGTCATTTGTCAAATACAATCGCTTGACATCTATTTTAAATGGATTTTATTTACATTAGTTTGTGATTATTTAATGACAAAACATCATAATTAGGCTATGTAATATGGACAATAAATAACTTTTTATTTAAATATAATCCCCCCCTCCATTTTGATTGTTCTCATTAAGTTACAAGAAAAAAAATCATGCTGTGATTTAGTGTTAAAAGGGTTAAACAGTTAAGTGGCACACACAGTGATACGCAATCATTGTTTTCTTTATCGGTTTAATAGATAAATATTGACTAGAATTAATCTCCTACTGACCTAATTTTACCAGTATGTACCATAAAAGAACCTTAAATCAGGTTTTTACACTGACATCTATCTTTATGTAGCAAATATGAAATGTTTGAACATTATAAGACTTTTTTTCTTAAATGCCCATTGCTATTTTTTTTTGTCATTGCCTGCTCATGTAGCTATTAAGTGGTCTATGTGACAGGTTGTCTTACATGTACATTACATTCTCATGACATCTCCTGAACCAGGTAGAAACAGGATGATCAAAAAATTGTGAACTGCTGCGTTTGCCATCACATTGTCCCTTACACACGAAAACAGGGAACAGCTTGTGTTACTCAGGCTAGCTGATGGAAGGTTTAAGTGGCTGACCTTTGACCCTCAGTCTGTTGCACCTTGATGCATCCAACCTCTTGAGTCACAGAGACAAAAACGGCCGCTGACTCAGCAGACTGGGAGACAGCGGGAAGTTATGCATCATCCAACGGATTGCCAACTCACTCAAGATTGGAACATACTGTACAATTAAAAACTCCTTTCAACAATCGATTCAGTTACAAAGACTCATCTTCATCGCCATAGGCTGAAGCGCATTCTGTACATTTTCCTTTTACGCACTCGGTGTGTTTGTCAGTTTGTTTGACTGTAGAAGTTGGCTCATGCACTCCTGATTTTAGTACATGCTCTTAAATTCCCATAAGATCATACAAAGAATGATTAAAGAATACATCACTATTTAAAATTTAAGTTCAGAGAGCCGATAGATTAAATTATTAATTTGAAAAAAAATTGATTATACTAATTATTTGTCCATTTATTATTAGTATAAATGATGTGGATCTGAATAGTCTAAGTAAACAGTTAATGATATTTTATTATAGTTTTATTGCCCTACTGAAATGAAAATCAACACAATAAAAACTATATGTATAAATATTATATATACTACAGATATAGTACTATAAATATTATATATATATATATATATATATATATATATATATATATATGACTGTCTATATATAACTGTTTCTGCTTTTTTATTTAATGAGTTTAACAAAGTTACCGCTGTTTATTTTCTCTATGAATGAGCAATTTACATCATCTTGCTGTGGGTCTGACTCCACAGACATGGTAGCTGCTGTATTTGTGCTAGCATCTTTACTACGGTGTGTCAGAAAGGACAAACAACACCGTGTGAAATGAGAACCCTCTGCAGTCTAAATCTACTTTGTTTGGTTGGTGCTAGAGAGCCTTCTGTAATAAAGTAAAGCCTTAAAAATACACAAATGAAGAAAGTACACATATACAGAACTTTGAAGTGCTTACCTGTAGCGCTGTCATTGTCCCAACTGAAACATCTGGATCCACTACCAGCATGTCTGGTAGCACGTCGGCCACTATGGCTACCAATCATTTACAACTGCTTTGTATTTCAAATAATTTCCATGCCCATATTTTCCATTAGATGTCAGTCATTCCTAACACACAGAACATTTTCATCTTTTTAATTACGGGAAGGGCACAAGTACAGAATTGCAAAGTATGTGTGGGTAAGGCAGGTCAGGATGCTACAGATGTTTGGAGAGGAGGTATTCTTTGAAGAGATGAGTCTTTAAGACACCCTAGGAAGGAACACCTTAACTCAGTCTACTGTTGCAGAGCAAAAAATTAGAATATTTTGGACTGAGTGTGCCCTTACACACAGAGTTTCTTTGTGGATTATAGTTGTTACAGGATATTGGTGTCACAGTCACCCTCATGACAAGCCTTAGATGGAGCTTGTTTTTCAACCAGCTAATTTCATAGAAAAATGAAATGATTACAAATGTTTTGGATAATCACATGCCAGATATACGGTCCCTTTCTTCTGTCCCTGTGAGGGACTCATCGACTGCAGCAGCCAAGGTCTCTGTCAAGGCACATTGAATTTGTTTGTTTTTTTTCTGTCCGTGACCATGTTGGAAAGAGAAGTTGACACTGATGCTGAAAAAATGAGGTCATCTGTTGAGAATGATAAGGACAGTTGGGTATCATTTGTGTAAAGGTTATACAAGTAGCCAAGCAGCTGGATCACTGAGCTTAAAGAGGTGGTGTATGTTTCAAAGAGAAGGCATCTGAGCATTCTTGCAGATCCAATAGTATCTGAATGTTTGTCCTCTCCATGACACTTTCAAAGAATGCCAAGCAAGAGATGATTCAAACTAAAGGTGAAGTATGCCTGCGATATCTTATGTCAGTTACTTACTGTTCAAGCTATGGTTTATCATACCTTACCATATGGTTTAAAAAGTTGTAGAATTCCTGCAAAATAAGAGCCAAGAGCTGCAGTTCCAGCTGCTTTTAGGCATTTTGTCATTGACATGAGAGATATCCTGCCAAGAAAACCTAAAAAATATAAAGATCCAATATGACGAGGATGCCTTCTGCATGAATTTTAACAACATGGAGAAGTTTTACTCCTAAATGTAATTACTGAAAGGATCATGCTGCATGGATTCCGTCTAAGAGGTTTAGAGAACTTTTAAAAATGTACTTAAAGCTAAGATTCTTCTTGTGTTGGAAAGTTTAGGGATTTTCATGTTCATAACTTTAATCAGTTCTGCTGATAACGCTATTGAGATAATTATGCATATAACATATTTCCTTTCCCACCAACATAGACCCGTGTATGGTTGTGACTCCCCCATGCATGAGCGAGGCTGATCGTTACAGCCTGGAGGCGCTGCGAAGCATCCATCAGATGATGGATGATGACCAAGATGGCGGCATTGAGGTGGAAGAGAGCATGGAGGTATAACTCTTACTCTTTGTGAGTGTTTAACTTATTTTCTCAGTCTTTGTAGATGCCTGTGTGTATATGAAAGTTCTTGCATGTACGAGACAGACTGGTTAATGCAACGCAACAACAGGTGTGCTGGCTGCGGGAGTCAAATGCTCCTTCAGGGATAGCAGCAGTTTAAGTTTGCTTTTGGCTCAGTGACAAAACTGCTTTGCACTAATAGAATACTGCAACTGCGGCAACCTTCACGGTCTTACTTAAAGCGTATAACTGTCCTGAGTTCAGCACATCTTGTTTTTTCCAGTCCATTTGGTATGATCTTGATATTATTAAATACAGCAAATGTTCCTAAATATCATCTATTTGTGATGATTCTGTAAAGCGCCCTGGGATGATGTTGTAAAATGATGCTATATAAATAAAACTGCGCTGAATTACATCCATTCATATTGTTAAAATGTTTTATGCTTGTTTCATTCGAGATCTTTAAAATATGAAACTATTTTATGTATTAGTCTGAAAGTTAATGAATTATTGCGCAATCAACTCTTGTTGATCTCTGCTGCAAACAGACATCTTTACTCTACAGAACTATATTATTACAGCTGCACAACAATTGTTCCTCTGTGAGAAGCTTCTCTGTTCGACATGTTTATATGACTTCTGTAAAGCGTTGTGTTCAGTAACTATGTGACATTAGCAGTAAACCCAGAATTTCAGTGTTCCTTTGGCTTCCAGAACGCAGCTCATGGATAAAGTATCCAGAGGCTCAGGTTGCGGTTGCCAGAGAAACATCAGTAGACAAGACCAGGCCCACTGAAGTCCTAAAATTCCACTAACCATCATATGAGGTCTCTGTTTACAAGCAAGAGCACATTCCAAGACAGCACTAACACACATGCTATCACTAAGCTTTGCAATACACACTCATGCTACCGTTTCAAAACCAACGAGGGAGAAAAGTAAATGTTTATCCTTCTAAAGCAGAGAATGAAAAAGCCTTTGTTCCTTTATTCTGTGTTGCTGCAGTTCATCATTGAAGACATGAAGCAGCAGCAGACCCACAAACACAGCAAACTACATAGAGAAGACCAGCACATCACAGTGGAGGAGCTCTGGAGGGGGTGGAAGTCGTCTGAAGGTGTGGTTGCACGGAAGGGGCAATATCTTTGTGACCAAAAGGTGTAAAGTTCTACCTCATGTAACTTTCTTTATCACCTTGTCAGTACATAATTGGACCCAAGATGAGGTGCTGCGCTGGCTGAAGGAGTTTGTTGAGTTGCCACAGTATGAGAGGAATTTCAAAGACTTCAGAGCCAATGGAAACACACTCCCCAGGTACGAATGAAGCAAGAAGATGTGTGAGTGATTCAGTTTGTAGAAAATGAACCTCTTTTTAAGGTGCGTTATGCCAACACTCAGCTTGTTCTGGTATTTGTTTTGAAGGATTGCAGCAAATGAGCCTTCATTTTTGAGTGGCCAGCTGAAAGTTCAGGACCAGAGAGACAAACAGAAGCTCAACATCAAAGCTCTGGATGTGGTTCTGTTTGGACCACCTACACGTATGATAAAATCTTCCTTCAATCTCTCTTCTTGTATATTCCTTTTTTATACGTTGTCCCTTTGAAACATGCACACCAACCAAATCTTTAGTGTTTTCACAACTAAATGTCAATCACGGCTTCTGTTCCATCACAGGTCCCCCTCATAACTACATGAAGGACCTGCTGCTTATCGTATCCGTGGTGATGGGAGTCGGAGGCTGCTGGTTTGCTCAGGCCCAGAACAAAGCCAGCAAAGTTCACATCGCCAAGATGATGAAAGATTTAGAAAGTCTGCAGAGGGCTGAACAGAGCCTCATAGACCTACAGGAACAGTAACTATTCACAGTTTCTATTCCTTTGTCAGTAATTATGTTCCCGAATGTAGAGTGTCGGGCATATAATGGTTTCATCACGACTGCCGCCAGATATCATTCGTGTGAGCGTGATAACTCGAACAGATTTCATAATTGGAATTTGATACTAGGTGTATCTATTTAGGTCCCCAAGGGGACGACCTGCATCGAATTTCAGCATTTTGGGATTTGTGGTTTCCTCAGGTTGACGCTTTATGCACGAAAAATCACATTTTGGCCTATATCTTTAAAACTATTTACAACTGGATTTTGATACTGAGTATACCTGTTTAGGTCCCCAAGAGGAAGATCCATATTGAAATTCACGATTATTGGATTTATAGTTTCCCCATTAGGTGCCGCTTTATGGATAAATGTATTTTATTTTTGGCTATATCTCTGGAACTATTTGTCTCATTAACCTCAAACCAAGTGCAAATAAAAGGTCATGACCTCAGGATACATCCTGTGCTGATGCCATACCAAGCTGGTTCAAAGTTTTGACACCAGGTGAAGCTTTGTGACTGAACATGTGCGTCTTTATATTATTGTATTGTGTCTACTGGAGGATTGGGGGTGTTCAGGGATATACCCCTAGCCGTTGCTTCCGATGACATAGGCCTTGTTATACTTTACTAGATCGGGTTTGTTTCTTGTGATTAAACCCTGAGCGTTTTTGTTTTCCCAGACTGGAGCGAGCTCAGGAAGAAAAGCGTAATGTAGCAGAGGAAAAACAGAACCTGGAGGAGAAGATGAGAGATGAGATTATGGGGGCGCAGGAGGAGGCTCATCGTCTGCATGAGCTGAGGCAGGGAGCTGTCAGTGAACTCAGCCGTCTGCGATACGCAGAGGAGGAGCTGGAACAGGTAAATGTTCTGCTCATCTGTTTGGAAACAAGAAGGATGTTTGTCCAGTTTTGTTGCTTAGCGGTTTCGTGTGAGGTTTTTTTCTTGTGATGAATCAGCATCAACAAGCATTCTTCAGTCAGGTTGAACTCACACAGACTCTTCATGCAGAAGTTATCCTGCTGAACGCTGGGAAGGGGCATCACCCTCATGACTACAACTTACATCTCTGCATCATATACATCTTTTGAGCAACTTTTTACCATTATATATTAAAATGGTCACACTTTTCAAATGCTATTTATTTGATCAATGAAAACACTGGTAATACTTTATTTTAAACAGAGTTTTCATGTTCATTTCTTATAAAATCCCAATATGAAAATCATTCCTGTAAGTATTCAGTTTGTTAAAAACTGCTTGTTAGCATCTTTTGAGTGTTTCTGTTCTGCACATATGATCAGTCCACATCTCAATGCATTTTCTATGCACATCTACCAAAAGTGGCAAATTAATTCAATATGTTCTAATAAAAACTATAAATAGAAAAGTAAATTTTAAAAATATTAACACACAATGATGAGATAATGATCACTCAGTTTGTGCTGACCATCCCATAGGTGATGAGCAGGATTTAGGCTGGGACATGTACAGGATTTCAGACATGCTATTTCCAATCAAAAATAAGAAATTATGCATGATAGGTTTACAGAGGCACCCACAAGCAAAAGCTTCTATAAAGCCTGCCCGTTAGAAGCTTTTGCAGAGTGGTGATAATGGAGGATTTCTCACTCGCGTATACTCCATCTATTCTCCTGTAACTAGCCAAGAAGGTCAGAAAGCTAGGATGTCCATTAAAATGACACACAATCGCCTTTACCATGAAAATTACAACAATGCTGGGAAGGTATTGGTGTTTGATTGCTCCAGTCAAAAAGGGGAGAAGTCATAAACAAGAAATTCGTATTTGTTGGTTGCCAGTGAAGAAATGCCAGAGACCTACTGAACCTTTATGGCCAGATGACCAGTCTGTCCCTCTGTATGGGGTTAAATGGACCAGTTTTGGTACCAGACCGACCATTAGAACCCCCTCCCCGTCATTTATTGTCTGGAATACCAGAGAATGATCTTGTAGGAGACCGTTTTTCCTGTCAAGGACGAGGACACTGGTTTCTTTAGATTGAGAATATAAATTTAATAATGAAGATCAAAGAAGTTCAACATACTGTTAACATTGAAACATGAAGGAACAAAACATTAAGACATACAGACATGGTACGAGGTCATAACTCGGGGAGAATATTCCCCAAAGACCTGTGGGTCCCACAGGTGTTTGGAGCTATTCTGCTCTAGTCAGATAGGCAAGCTTTATTTAAAGACTTCGGTCACATGGTCACAATCTGTTTC
>JBAMHX010000005.1:6521918-6532065 GCA_037177515.1 Pseudomugil tenellus
CAAGGTCTTAGCAGATGGTTTACTAAAGGTCAGAATGACATCAGTTTAGGAGCCTTATAGTCAGACCTTTCAGCTAGGTAATTAAGAGCAAGGTAATTAAGCTCATACATGAAATTCCTCTACAATCTTTAAAATCTACTTGATGATGGAGAATGTTAGGTCTATCCACCTGCTTCACAGCATCTAGATTGTCTTTACTGGCAAGGTGGGCTGATTTCACTGACAAACTTTTAGTTAAAGATGATTTAGACAGATTTTCTGGCAGGTTAGAAAAAACCTTTAATAATCCGTGATCATTCAGTTCCTTCAAATCTGCTTTTATTTTTCATGATTTTTTAAAATATCTGTGCAGAATGGAAAAATACGATGCAAATAAACTCTTCTGCTCTTCTTGTGCAGTTACAAACATGGAAATTACAAAAAGAGTTCATATAGGTTAAAACAACAACAACAACAACAAAAAAAACGTTTCAGACTGAATTCATTTGGTCACATAAATGCTTGGATTAAAAATGGTTTGTTTTTAGCTGTGCAAAACACTGACTGCAAAAGTTTTAGAAATTAACAAAATGTACTTTTTAGAAGAAAGTTCTTGAAATTTAAGAGCAATTATTCAACCCCACACTGATGTTTATTCATTTCTCGTCTTTAGGTTCGTGGAGCACTGAAACAGGCAGAGAAGGACATGAGGGCTAGTTGGACTGCCTCAGAGGCCCTTCAGCTGTGGCTGCAGCTCACACATGAAGTCGAAGTTCAGTATTACAATGTTAAAAAGCAAAGTGCAGAACTGCAGCTTGCAATTGCCAAAGAAGAGGTAATACATTGTTTCTTTTAAGTATTTGTTATAAAACAATAAACTAGAGGTTCTCACAATTGCTTCCAGATTATTGATCTTTGCTTTCTTTACTTGCAGGCAGAGAGGATTAAGAAGAAGCGCAGTTCTGTACTGGGAACACTTCACGTGGCCCACAGCTCATCTCTAGACCAAGTTGACCACAAAATTCTAGAAGCTAAGTGAGTGAGAAAAACGATGTGTTGAGATTTGGTTCTTGTCTGTTTACTAAATGAATCTGTAACATTTTGTTCCCGTGTGTCCTACAGGAATGCGTTGTCTGAAGTCACAGCTTGCCTCAGAGAGCGGCTTCATCGCTGGCAGCAGATTGAACTCCTCTGCGGTTTTCCGATCATCAGGAATTCTGGCCTAGCTCACCTCACTGCTCAACTCTACTCAGATTCAATAGCTCTGGGTCTGCCCCGAGTGCTGCAGTCGTCTTGTTCGTATCATGGCTCTGAGCATGGATCCATAGAAGACTTTTTGGATGAGTCTGCTGCTCCAATCATGCCACAGATGTCAGGTGAGTTTAGTTTTCATTATTTCAAACCTGTGAAATATGTAGTCTGCTCACAGAGGACGTAGTGTGTGATTTAAATGATTTGCATTATTTTTATTTACATCAAAATGACTTATTTGATCCTCAATGCTTTTTTTCTCTCATTTTGTGCTTATACATGAAGGCTTTTACTGTCAGCACACTAAACATAAATATGGTCAAAAGAAGCTGAGATTCCACTCCAAGAAAATAAAAATATTCCTTTAAGCTTAACTATGGTGAATGTTCTTATTATTGTAGCTTATACTGGGAGTTTTGGACTTGGCATGACCAAAGTCTTTTGTGTGGAGTACATAATACTGCTGGAAAACCTAATGTCCTGACCTTTTCCTGTCACTGCAACTTCTTAACTACTTAATGCTTGCTGCTCAACAAAACTTCCAATGCTGCAAAAACCAGCTGGAAAAATGACCTTCGTCATTACAGAGCACCTATTCACAAACAAAATGTTAGATTAGGGATATTCAATGTCAGTCTTCAAGGGACACAAACTCCCTTAATAACTCGGTAAAAATCTGTTTTATAATAAACATCATGACATCTGACAGATCTGAGCCCCTCTGGAAAAAATGGTCCAGAAAGTAAGAATTTAGCGCTCTCTGGATGGTGTTACCGTGTTCCACCACAGAAAATGGATACTTTAACATCTTTATATTAATTCATCGGTTATCTATTTGTTTATTTATCTACTTATGACCTATTTTCCATTGAAGCCATGGTATTCTTGGTCTTTTCTTTTATTACTGGTGACCTGAAAATTAAATTGATCCCTAATCTGTTGAAAATCTCTTCTAACCACAATTCTTTTTGTGGTCATTTAACTGGATTTGTCTTTTCTTTTAGTAGTGTGTGAAATTAAATGGCTCATCGGGGATAATAAAGTTGTTTGAGACTTGACTCTAACTTCCTCTTGCTGTGATGGTTTTACTGGTCAGAATTTTAGTTTAGATGTTAATTGCCACCTCTGCACCATACTACATGTGGATGAAGTGAATTTAACTCATGAAATGTCGCTTCCTCTTATTCCAGTTCCACCGCTGAAGCGCTCTCCTCGACTACGAGGATCCACTATATGTAGGCCACGTCGTCCTGGTGTTATTGCTCAGCCACCAACTGCCTTGATTTCTCCCGACCCCGACCTGCTGATCCCCATCCGAACCCCTTACTCTTGCTATGATGAGGGAGAGGAGCGCTTCCTGAAAACTCTTAAAAAACAGTACGTCTTATTACCCTTTGTTGTAGAGACAACTTTGATTTCACGCTCTACCCATTATTAACAACCTTCTGTTCTCCCTCTTTCCTATTCCTTCTTTATTTTTCTGTCATCAACAGAGATTCTATAGAGAAATACTATGATGCAGACTACATAGCATCCCCTCCTCTCACAAAAATCTTTCCTACGTCCACTGTTGATGTACCCTCTCGGAAGTTCTATCATGATGAAGCTGAGCTGCTTGCAGACAGCTCAAAGCCTTTCGGTGAACAAGTAGAAGCTCCAGTTCGCAAAGTTTCTGTGGAAGAGTGTGCAGCTTCTGTAGACATGGATGCTTCCAGTTGGAAGATGGCAAAAGAAAAAGCCATGGATCCCTCTTTGGAAATCTTACCGATGAAGATCTCCGCAGAAGAATCTATCGCAAGTGCTGCCTCAAGGAAGATCTCCCGTGATAGAAAGGAAGCTCCCATTGATGTTCCATTAAGAAAATGCACCTCAAATGAGTTAGAAAGGAACACAGCAGGGGATGTAATGGACCTTTCCTCAAGGAACATCTACAGGGATAGATGTGATTTACCACTGGATGCAAGAAAGATTCTTTTAGAAACATCAACAGATGCACCGAGGATGATATCAAGAGATATGTTGGGAGCTTCAATGGACAGTGTTATAAAAAAACTAACTCGAGATGATGCTGAACGCTTGAATGAATGCAGAAGGATTACTAGGGAGCCAATGGGAATGCCCCACGATACAGGATCTCGAAAGCTTGCAAGGAATACAAGAGAGTGTCACCTTGATACCTCCAAAAGGGCTGTATCAAAGGACAAAATGACTGACGGTCCAAGACCACTAATAAAAATGATGTCTAAAGAAGAGCAGGATTACTCTACAGATGCTGCCTCTATGAAGAGGGTACACAGAGACACATATGAAGCACTTATGGATACCCCATCTTCTACAGATAAGCAAGAGTTTGGTTTGGAGCAATTAACAGCTAGAGAAATACTGAGGAATGAACTTGATATGTCTGCTGCTTCTCTCAGGAGGAGAGTACCAAAAATACCAATGGAGGACAACATAAGTTCAACAGAGAGTTCTGCTGGAAGCATCTCCTGGGAAAGAGTCGATGTCCCAATAGAAATATCTAAACAAGTCATTTTTAGGGATGAGTTGGGAGAATCGGAGGCTAATTCTTTGCCTTGCCGAATTGGACAACCAGACCTTATGTTAACTACCCAGGTACCGTGGAAGTCCTCAACAGACCTGTATGCAGTTGGGCCATTGAGCCAGCTTGTGTATGATGGAATCCTGGAAAAGTCATACAAATCAATGACGTCAACACCCATTACCCTCTCTGCCTCAACTCCTAACTTGCCTCAGAGCAGGCTGCTAGCCGAGGTGGAATCGCCACGACCACCACCACAAGCTGTCCTCTCATCACATCCATCAGCCCCTGAAAGTGGAGATGACAAGACTAAAGAAAAGGAGAAAAGCAGGAAAACTTTAAAGCTTAAAAATCTGTTTAAAAAGAAACATGAGTCAACTCCAGAGCAGCTTCAAAGTGGTCTTCAGAAACTTTGACCATCACCGCAGAGTGCAGCACCAGTTTTCCTCTGAAGTCCAGTAAATTGTTTGTAGTGGCCCCTAATTGAGGATGTCTGAAGGATTCCCACTTAAGTTCAACTGGTGTCTGTTTTTTTTAGAAGACTTTGAATGTTATTTTTAGGTTTCAAGCCTTATATTTTCTTCATAACTAAAAATCGAAGCAAGTTGGTTTTGATTTAGTGCTCTTTCAGAGCAGTTGTGTTTGATAGTTGTAGTGGTGCAGCAAACAACTGGCAGAATATATTCAACAAAACAATCTTAGCTGAAAGCAGAAATTACACTGAATTTAAATATTATATAATAATGCTGTGGTGAGCTTTATGGCTTTTAGATATCTTATTTCACAGCTATTTCACAGCTTAATATTCACAACTAATTTTATGATTAAGCCTTACAGGCACATGGTTAAAGGGACATTATGGAAGAATTACTCCCAGCTAACGCTGAAATTGTATATATATCACATTTAAACAAATAATGCAATCTGACTCGCCTTTTCGAACACCTATTGCAACAACAATAGCTGCTGTGCATCAAAAAGTCTTCACAATACTGATGAAATATGCCACCCACTACCTCATGGAGCGCAAATTCATGGGTTGGAGATAACTGGCTGAAAACATACTACCAATAAATACCCATATAACAACAAAAAACACTACAAAAACAGTAAAGTGTAGTTAAACTTCAGTGCTGGTAGTTTGCAGGTGGTGTGGTGGCTAGCACTTGCATTACAGTCATTTAACAGACGCTTTTATTCAAAGCGACTTGTATTTTTTTGGCAGGGGGGGTCATAGGTTTCAGTGTCTTGGCCAAGGACACTTCAGCATGTAATCAGGGGAAGCCTGGATTCAAACCCCCAACCTTCAGTTTGGCATACAACTGCTTTTACACCCTGAGCTACAGCCTTCCCACTTGATGGTTTGCAGCCCATCTTGAACACATATTCTCCCTCTGTTAGCACTGGTTCTCTCCAGGTACTACGGCTTTCTCCTACCGTCCAAAGACTTGCACGCTATTTTGATTGTTTACTCTATATTGTCCCTAGGAGTGAGTGAGTTTAAGTGGTTGTCTGTCTCTGGTTTGGCCCTATAATGGACCGGCGACCTGTCCAGGGCGTAACCCGCCTCTTCAACAATGATTGCTGGGATAGGCTCCAGCTACTTGCAATCCTTCATTGGAAAAAGTGGTACAGATAATGAATAGATGGATGGATGGCCAACAAGCAACACTGTCTAACAAATTTCAATTAGCTTTAGGTTAACTTCAGCAGTACAACTGACAAACTTGTTGAGGAGAGAGCTGTAACTTTAGCATTTTTCTCCTTTTTGAGCTCCTTCCACCTAGGAAAGATTAGCTCCATGTTAATCCTGCTCTGGTTACGATGCCTTTAATTGACTTTTTTTGCTTTCTTGTTGGTGCAGGAAACACTTCCTGCTCTGCTGCAGTGCTGCAGTGATGCATGCTCCTGCGTCTTTGACAGCTGAGTACATTTTCTAAGTTATTGGAGTTGTTAGCCTTTCTCACCAATCTTGTAAATCCACTGGCTTGCAGTAAAACCTCCTTCTTATTGCATGCTAGTGCTATTTAATGGCGGCTGTAGTTTTAAGATGGCAAACTGTAATGGTGCTTCTCTTCTGGCTTACCTGTCATGAGTATAAAAGGTTCCAAAACATCTTCGCTTACAAGAATGTGTAGAATTACTAGCAGAGCTCAAAATTTACCAATGATAACACACATATAAAAGCCAACATTGATTTTGCCCTGTAAATAACAAGAAATATTTTATAAAGTCCCTTTAATGCCACATTGTTTTAAAAACAAATGTTGTAAAGCTTTACCCGTGGCTAAATGCCAAAGTGATGTATATAAAGATGGTAGCTTTCTGTAAAACAGAGTCAGTGCTTGAATTCACTATAAACCTCAAATTACGATATTTAGCAGAGTACACGTTGAATGTGCTCAGAACTTTAGCAACGTTGCGTCGTGCGTCTGAGTTTAATCCTGTCTGAGTTGGATCCTGGTCTGAGTTTAACAGTATTTAGTACGAAGCTGTACAGTGTCACTCTTTTGCATCTGGTTGATCTAAAATTCCTCTGAGTGAGTGAAATATTGACATCGCTGCTTTTTCACAAGGTTAAAGATGAAGTTCAGATGGAAGTGAGATGGCAAATATTTTCATTAATATTATTTAATGAGCACCAGAGTCTTAATAAAATTTTGAGCATATTAGAGCGCAACCTATACAGTCTGGAGGCTTAGCTTGTTTCTGTATTTTTGAAAAATATATTGCTATTAAGTAATTTATTTACAGCTGTTTTATTTTTTTGGTTGGAATATTTATTGTACCGTAACTCAGGATTTATGTTGAGTTGAAGAAAAGAATGAAATGTATTGTGCATCAGAGTTGGTGCTTTTTGAAAGCATTCTTTTGCAAAACAATGATTTTACTTTTGAAAGAGACAACACTAATAGTTTGAATAAATATATTTTTTACTGATAATTATTTCTTTGTTTTTTTTTTAGCAGGAATCTTTTAAAGGTCTTACATGCAAGTTTTTCTTTAGAATAGTTTGAAATTAAAACAATGTTTGGTCTGTGTTGCGACTCTCAAGGTTCAGTCACAAAATGAAGCAAAGTAAAAAGTTGTTTGAAAAAAAGTGAAATGTGAGGGATGAATTCAGATTGTGTATCATATATCACCCATTTAAAAAAGAACTATGCTTTATCGAAAATGAGGTTTTATTGGGCAAGTAAACATGAACAGCTTGAAAAGCTTTGCAAATATGAGAATTTAAGCATTTTTTTCCCGATAACTTTACATTACTTTACAATTGTATTTATTGTATTTATTTATTTATTTATGGTTCCTTTACGTTCTTTGTTTCTTTAACTGTTTTTATTGTCTATAGGAAAACGACTGATGAATTCAATAAAAATGTGATTTAATAGGTTGTTCTCTGTTTATTTCTTTACAGCTGCTCTTAATAGAAGGTCAAAAGGCAATAAAGTCAGAAAATGATGTGAAATGTTTAATTAAAGAAGTTAACACAGCCAGGTTTGTGTTATTTTCATTTTTTTTCTTTTTTTTAAATTTTTGATTTCCTGTGCAACTTCTTGTTTTATTCTGTGTAATTTGTTCTTGTGTTTCTTGTTTTGTTTCCTGCCTGTTTGCTTATATTTCCTCAGTGAAATAAAGTCTTTGACTTTGCCAGTACTCTGTCAGATCATCATGATTTCCCTCTTGTTATCGCTTCTTGTCTCTGTCTTGGTTTTGCTTTGTCTTCTTTGTTTGAAGTAGAAATGACGCCATCAGAGGCGACGGCTGGGGTTACATAACACTTGCAATCTTCAATTTCCCATTTCTGAGTTTTGCATTCTTGTTTTTACCAAGTCTTGTTAGTATTTATCCTGCCTCTGCAGCATCATTTGTTTACCTTTAATAAACTACCTTACGTCTTCCTGCTACTGGTTGCATTTGGGTCATTTTCCCTCCATGGCTCTGCCACTCCAACAAATCATCTTGTCATTTGTGAGAGGAAGGCATGTTTTACAATAGTAAGAAAGATCTAGTTATATCCCCAAATGGAGTATTGGGGATATTAGTGTTTCACCCCGTCCTGATCTGCTGAAGATCCTTTGATTTAACGAGATAACTTGAAAAATATTAAATTTAGAGTTTTCATGTTTTGAATATGCATAGATATAGAGGTTATGAACTGATTTGATTTTGAGCCATTTATCATTTTCAGGTTGGTAACCAGCGAGTGATGAAACCTGAAAACTGTTTTGGCTATATCTCTGAAACTATTCATGCAATTGTCACACAATATTATATCTGAATGTTTCTGTATTTCTGTATGTATTCGAGACGTAGGGGAAACTGGAGATTGGCGGTGTTTGGGGATATATCCTAGCTGTCGCCTCAGATGGTGTCATTTCTAGTTATCACAGAATTTAAACACACAGATCCATATAGTGGTCCTAAGAAAAGTGAACAAATCTTTGTAAAAACAACAAACTGGAACTGACAATGATTTTTTAAAATGAAATATCAGTTTTGTGTCTGCGTAATAATATGATTTCTTTCTTAGTTGATAAAACCATATAAAAATTATGAAATCAACATTTTTTAATGCTTTTAGCTCAGACTGAACTAATTAATTATAATTTACCATAAAAAGTTGGAATACTCCAAAAAAATTCAGTATTATGGTGTTTCTTTTTCAAGTTTTCTATTGATGTCTCAGGGATATTATTATTGGTGATCCTGAGGCAAAATATTCATATAGTGAAAATCTGAATTTGTAACAGCTTTGGTGTCAAGTAATAACACAAAATTAAGGCATAATTGCACTGCAGTTCAGCTAATCCTCAGGATTTCGTCAAAGGCAAAGAAGGTTACAATTACCTAAATGTATTATAACCTAATCAGGTGAACTACTGTAGTTTAACTTTTTCTAAGCTTCCGTATGTGAATGTTCAATGTTTTTATATGAAAGTATATCTTGTAGAACATGTTCACTAACAAGGTGCTTAACAAAAAAAAGTGTGTCCACTATTTAATTTTCTGGTTCAATGTAGCTTCTATTGAAGTGGTTGTTTTCATCACACTGACCACATTTTAACACCATCAGATCAGTACATAGATGTCGCTGTGTTAAAAGAATTGGCACAGCATGACTCTACTTTTTTACACAAAAAATAACATCATTAACAGACTTTGTAAAAGTTAGATTCTTATTTAATGACAATAAATCCACATTTTCTTGGCTGTATTTGGATGTTTGTGGCATGTTCATATCCTATTTGTTCTCAGAATGAAAATTTAAAAGTTGCCCTATTTTTTTCTTGTCCTAGGGGGTTGAATCCAGAATTTTGGTGCAATCCAAATTAATCTATGAATCTAATCTAAATGGCATAAAATCTTAAAATGAATAACCCATGAATGATGCTGCATTCTACTGTTCTACTATCAAAAGTTCCCAGTCAGAAATACAATGCAAACGCCCTCTGAAAACCCTCTGAAGTGGGAGCAGATCAACCTACCCTGACTTTAGCTACTAGAAAAGATGGCTGCCCAACAAATGCAGGTTGAATGAAACCAACATTTGTGTATTTGTGTATGTATTTGTGTCTAAATGTACTAGTTTAATTGTACATAAATTATAGTTAAAGGTAGTTCTTCATAATTTCTACAGAGAGATTAAATTACAAAATGTGTACATGTCTAGAAGACTAAATAAAAGTGTTAGATGTATTCTCTCTGCTAACATTGGGAACTGTTGCTAACATTTATTTAGATATTTTGAAGTCTCAAACAAAACAAAAAGGATCCTTGCCAAACCAAGTTGGAAAACTTGGTTTTCCAAGTTTTCCAACTTCGTCAATGTGAATGCTGTCAACTCGGGTCCCAGTTCCAATTTCTAACCTCTAAATCAAATGAAAAGCAGCCATGTTGATGGGCTGACCAATGGAAAACAATTAAGCCAGGAACCCAGCAGAGAGAAGGGAAACATTACTTGTTTGGATCCATGTGAAATTTCTAAAAAAAAAGAGTGAAGCATTGACTAGGACCTCCTGCCGCAGTTCTGCTCAATTACAAATGCTATTGTCTATACTTTGTAGCAGTTTCATAGTTATAACCTCATCTCAAACCACATCTCTTATTGTCAAATCTAGATGGTGTCACTCCCAGAGTTCCCAGCTCAAGACAACTATGTCCAATTCTCCAGCACCAGTTCAACACCATCTGAGTCAGAAAAGAATACCAGTGATGTTGAAAACATCCTGGCTTGTTCCAGTCCCTGAAAAACTCCAACCAGCTGGACCAAATGACTACTCTGGGATTAATAAAGTATTTTTAATTTAATTTAATTTAATTTAATTTAATTTAATTTAATTTAATTTAATTTAATTTAATTTAATTTAATTT
>JBAMHX010000005.1:6532165-6557109 GCA_037177515.1 Pseudomugil tenellus
ATCCAGAATTCCAATTATGACTGCAGGAAACAACTCCTGAAATAAAAATATAAAATCAATGTGACAAATATTTTAGAATCTGAAATTATCACTCAGGTGAACAAACACTAAACAGTTCAAATATGAAAATATTTCTGATAAAGAGTGCTTCTTGGTAGCGATGATTTAAATGTCAGAAACAAGCAATAAAAGTTAAAAAAAAAAGAATGTGAATTTACCCCAGAGAGCACCCAGCGTGATGCAAAGTCCTTCCATGAGGGAGGATGAACTAAGAAGCTGAAAGATCGTGAGACAGCTTTAAGTGGCAGATATTACAACCTGTAGAGACTTTTCCATTAAAGGAAATGCAGCTGTTGATTGGCTCGTTGAATGGAAATTTTTATTTTGTGGCTATTTTGCATGCATTGCACAGGATGCAACACGACCAGTTATGGGCTAATATCTCTTTTGTAAAACTTAATGGTGGTTCTGAAATAAAATAAACCATTCAATAGGTTTTAACAGAGAAACTTTGGAGTCTTTCGAAAAAAAACAAGAACTTTTTTGTGATCTGAGTCATTAACGATACTTCCATTGCTTACATGCAGTATGTGCAGTATGAAATGTAGATTACTTTGTAACTGATGTGCAGTTTTTCTTTAAATGTGCCACAATGATGTTTTGATTAGAATTTTGAATTAGTTTAAATTTTCTCAAAAGGATATGTTCTAAATCATGGAATAGTTTTAGTTTGGTAGCCATTTTGTGTAACACGATGAGAGGGATGATGATCATTTGAATCAAATGAAGAGAAAATTAAACTTCAGCCCAGATAAAATGGACAGTTTGGAAAAAAAAGAAAATGGATGTTTGTTTATCACGTACTTTATATATTTTTAGTCACTAAGCACTAATCATTCTGTAACCATTACAAGTGACACCATAGCTGAAAGAGTATGCAGAATAAAATTACTATAAAAGTTTGGACCTCATTACCTAACATAATGGTTTTTAATGTTTATTTTTTTAATGAATGAATTTTATGGCATTTACAACTATTTTCTTATAGTTGTAAATGGAACAATGGAAAGATTCTGCACAGACCCGGGATTACTGTCCCACTTATGTCAACATGTCTAACAAGTTTGAACATTTGTGTTCTCTTTTGTTGTGCAGTTAATTAAAGTACAATAAAATGACATTAATATATTAGCTAGATGTCAAAATAACATATTAGTTTTTTTAAGTCAACACAGAAACACTTTAAAAAGCAACATAAGTTAACTAGAAACTATTAAGTTCTGTCCCTCCACCTTCTTATGCAACGTATGTGGTCATTTTTGAT
The DNA here is from genome assembly GCA_037177515.1 of Pseudomugil tenellus. Taxonomy (NCBI): domain Eukaryota; kingdom Metazoa; phylum Chordata; class Actinopteri; order Atheriniformes; family Pseudomugilidae; genus Pseudomugil; species Pseudomugil tenellus. Next base: position 6,533,490 of record JBAMHX010000005.1, read on the forward strand.
CTCTGGTTAAATTAGAAATTAACATGTCCCATGTTGCTGTAAGAATTCATTGCGCTTTCCAGATGGGACAAATCGTCTAGGATTATGGAGTGTGATGAGCACCTATTTGATGCATTAAGCTGTCCAGAGCTGTTCTTATAGATGTTTACAATCATTTGGAACCATAGGACAATAAGGCCCAATCCCATGTCTCATTTTTACCCTTATGCCTTACCCTTGCCCCTACCCCTGGCTCTAGCCTACGGCTTAAAAATGAGGGTTAATGGGTAGGGCTAACTTTTTTAGCCCTATGAAATGGAACACCCCTCGTTCCATATCATGACTATGACATAATCATCTAGCATTCCTAAAACCGTTGCCAGTCGTGGCTAATGCTCAGTTTGATTTTCAGCAGTATGCCGTTTCAAAATTAAAAGATGTGTTAAAAAAGCTAATGATACAGGAGAAATGGGAATTTTAACCTGCAGATTATAACAAGTAAGTCATGTACGTGTCTATGAAGTTTTCATTACTTTACAATATTGTTAGTAATAAACACGAGAAACAAAAAAAGTTGTTGTCAAATTACAAACAGAGAAACCATGACACAGCAGTCTGTATAAACGGTATATATAATCATATGATTATTTGTGCAAAAATACTTACATTTGTGAGTTTCTTTGCTACCCCTCCATTTTGAGTGTGTATCTGAAATCATTCTGTTTGAAGGGATGCACAACCCTTCCCCTTAGCCCTTCCCCTCACTGCAAAACCTTTCGCAAACTCTGCAAGCGGCCTTTGACCAATCATACATCCAACCAACCATTGCTATGAAGACATAGTCCGTCAAGCTCTAAGCAAGCCTTAATGATATCCATAGTGCAATTGATTCATTTGGTGGCTTATGAAACTGCCAGCCGCCATAAAACTTGACGAAAGGAGAGGAAGAAGTATCAATGTGTTGTACTGACGTACATGTACGTGGTGTTTTTTTACCTCCTGACCAATCAGGCACAGGGTTTAGGTTTTGCGTTAATACCTGGAGCCTATAAATACGTCACCGGCGTATGGATCGGGGGCACCCCCTCCGGCTCCTCCCCGCTTCGCTCTCTTGGTGGCACTTGCGTGGTCGTGCTGGAACGCGCATGTTGCCTTGCGCGCTCTCAGTCTTAACGCTGACGCTGCAGGCTGCTGTCAGGTATGCGACTGGCTGGGTTGTCTTGGCTTTAGTGATTTTGGTTTGGCCTGGTGAATCTGGTAGTCCTGTTTTCGTTTGCCTTTTTTCTTTCAGGTTAGCTTGTGGTTTGGTTTAGGGTGGTACAGGTCGGGATGACAGCTTCAACGGCCCTGTATAGGGTTGGCCTGTCATCCCACCTTTCATTTTATTAAGTTTGGCCGGTTCACCAGGCCTTGCTTTTGTTTGGTGTCAGACCAAGCATCTGCCTGCTCCTGACACAAAACCTCAACATAAAAAGCGGACACAATGAACAATACTTTGATTAGAGTGCATTATGGCCCATGTCTGTCATGCTGTAGAGGTGGAAGGAAGCTTCATTTTCACTGCGCCGCATGATGCGGTTCGGGCTGCCTGAGCCTTAGTAGCTAACGTTTGCTTATTAGCCTCGGGCACTGGTAGATTTGACTAGTTTACTAATATTACAATAATCCTCACATTTTTACGATATTAGACTAATATAAGTAAGATTACTTACACAGCAGAAGAAAAGCATGACTAGTATCAAGTGTCTGGATCCCACATGCTAATTAGTACACGCAAAATGAGATCTTAGTAAATTCGGCCCATAATGTACTACATTATAGGCCTGATGAAGTCATGGAGCTCCTCAAACCCCAGCCCTCCATGTCAGTGGAAGAGCTGGACACTGGCCCACCAGATCATTCCTTCCCATTCCTGCCACATAGACACCCGATGTTGCCTCGAGCCCACTGATAATCCCTATGCTCAAAGTCCCAGTCTTTGAGTCTGCAGGCTTTCTGCCAGTGTAATGACCTCTGAAGCAATCTTGAGTTTGCCAGTTACAATAGCCTCCTGGCTGATGTCTAGATAAGGATCATGGCTTAGAATGGCCTGTCTGCCTACTGGCCAAGCTTTAGAGGTCTTTCAGTCTCATGCCATGTCCCACAGGACCTCACCATCTCATCATTAGCCATCTCTATGCCATCATTCTAAGTGTTTATTTCAGCCAAATTCCCCTGCAAGATGCCCTTGTGAATAGTTCCCCTGAAATGCTTTGTATGTGTGGTTGACTTGGAGAGAGCTTAAGCTTTTCCCCCCTTAATAACCAGTTTCTTCCTGTTAATAATTTTCTTAATTCTGTTGTTTTCTTGATCTTCCAAATAGAGAACATTCAGATACATGTACTGTTGGTGAAATAGTAAAGCCTTTTGGATGTTTTCTTGTAAACCTGCACGAGTCTATTTTATTTTATCATCTGAACTTGATGATAATGGGTTTCTGGTAGCTTAACATCTATTGTTTTCTCAAGTGTTTTGCAGGTAATTTTCACCTTTTTATTATCTTTTATTTATTCTGACCCTGTTGCATGATTTTTTAAATAATGGTTCAATTACTTATGAAGTGTTGTTACTACCTGTGAGATATTTGACAACTTTCTCACTGTTAGTTGAATCCCTTCTGTCTTTACACCCCATTTTACTTGACAAAATGCCAAATAATTTTACATAACTTGATATGAGGTGTTGAGTTCAAGCCACACACTGTCTCATTACACTAATACTGTACATATCTAGCAAATCTTACTGACAATCAGCTTTTACCTCGTAAGATATTGGAAAAGATACATAACATCCAAGCAAATGAAAAGAATAGTTTTAGAGACTTAGATAGGTTTTAGAAACCTATTAATGAGAAATAAATTCACAAAACTACCGTTGTCTTTTATGTAATTTATTATGCTACAGTAGCAAAGACTAATTCAGAGAAAAAGTTCTTCCTTCCTCCTCCAAGGTCTTGGCCCACAGCTGCTTCAGCCCTTGTGCATGCCCAGCATTCAGACACAAGAGTGAAGAAAATATCCATCAAATTCAGGGTCATGGAGCGACAGGCAGGGTACACCATGGACAGGTTGCCCGCCCATCACAGGGTGAAGAAAATATTGATATATTGAAATATCACAATGCATTATGTGGCAATAGTATATTGATATTTAAAGCACTGTGTTAATTTTATAGTAACAGATCTTTACTGATAATGCTGATTTGTATTTCTTTATTCACTTAGTAAATAAATAGTGTGTCATTGTTGTTATATTATAATATTAGTTATTAATGATTGTTTATTATATTATTATTATATGTATGTATTACATATGTATTTCTGTAGTGAAATGTACATCCCTCAGTTTTTATTCAGTAAGTTGATGTCAACCATATGCTGACAGTTTCCTACCATGAAGTTTTAGCAAAGAATAATCGCAGTATGTAATCTTGCTTATCGTATCGCAATATGTTGAAATTTATTGTATCGCCCTTGTATTGTGATGTATATTGTATCACCATATTCTTGTCAGTTCTTGTCCATGGTGGACACCCATGCATGAAAACAGTTCAAAGTAGCCTAAAGTAACTTTCAGCTCAATAAAACGGCAGCTGGGATCAGGCTGTACTTAAACTAACCCTCACATGGGGTAACTGGGTTCTGCAGAGTCTTCAAAAACTTGTGATATGAGTATTTGTCTGGCGCTATACTCTCAGATGAGACTTAACCTTGGCATTAATGTGACTCATTTTGATAGTACAGTGTCTGAAAATAATCTGAATGTAAATGTCATTAACACATTGTCAATGTTCCCTAAATTTTCTCCTTTAATAAGTCGGACCAGTGAAATAGGAAATTTCCACTGAGATGGCAGACATGCAGTGCCTCTTTCTACTGTTTCATCCAGCTGTAAATGTGATTCAGGGGTGGTTGTTAAATAAAGCATTTATAGGTATGTGTATTTAGTAGAATTTTATTAAATTCTTAAAATTCTTAAAAAAAAACTGTTTTCCACTAGTCCTTTCTCATCATGTTGGTCTCCTATTTCCTTTTGACTTATTAAATTTCCAAAAATTACTCCAATTGAATAGAAATATTTTCTGAACTGAACCTTTTTCACAAAAAAGATGATTAACTGGAGTTGGGCCCAACATACTCTCCAGTTTACCAGGAGTTTCATGGACATGAAACTCAGTGAACCTTCACTAAACAACACGCTTGCTACAAACAAATGCTTGTAGGTCTGTAGAGCTGTTGGTTGTATGTTTTCATGCACTAACACACCTAAATCAAAACAAATGGACACAATATTGTTTTACAGTCATTTTATTTCAGTGATCCATTTGAAACAATGTGTGTTGGATCAGGGACCCATCTAAAGCCTGAAGGACAGCAGACTTCAATAACCTGGTAATTTTTTCATACTTTTTAAAAATCCTCAACAATTGTTTAATTGCTATGTTGCAAATATATCTTAGTCATGTGTTGGTTTTCTTCCACCTTCCTCAGTACACTTTCATTTTATCAGAATCTATGATGCTTGAAATCTAGAAATGACTGACTGAAGGGATTCCTTACCAAATGCAAAAAGAAGAAAGCATTTCACAAAATCAACAATTATTCCTCAATCTCTGTGAGTTTATTTTAGTTTCAGAGTAAGACATGGTTTGTCATGTGAACACTTCCTGCATCAAACAAAGTCTGCTCTAGGGGATAATTTGCAGTAACAGCAGAGACTTCTGCTGTCTTCTTGACTGGCTGTGACATCTCATGGAGCAAGATGACTAAACAAAGAAAACCTTAACACAGTAAGTAAAGTAATTACTTCTCAAATTAGCTACAATAATTTTTGTATAGGTCCAATTTATACTTAAAGTGAAACAGAAATGATCACACTACCATGCAAGTGAATGACCTGTGTTTGAGACCAGCAGGTATGAATAGAAACAGCTGAGACATTTACACCTTTCCATTAAAGGAAATATATCCAGTAATGGTCAAGATGAATACTGATGAAGATTTGTGGATTTTTGTACCATAATTACTGGGTTCCCATGTTTTTTATTCTTGTGCACTTTTTATCAATTGTTCACATTTTGCCAGTTGTGTCTTTTATCTGCCTGGCAAAGACACACAGTATGTGTGACTGTATTTTCATGACTGAAACATTTTAAATTCACAATTGTAGATTTTTAAGCTTATTCCCTTTTTTGGTATTCAGAAATTATTTAAAAATTCATAAATCTGTTAAAAATCCTGGAAAAATAAATGCGGTGGAGCTTTCAGAAAACTTGACAGTATATATGAACTATGAAGCTGTGATTTAAATAGCTTTTTTTTTGGTTCAGTTTTTGTTGTAAAATTGTCATGTTTTAGTTGTATTCATTCATCAACAATGCCCATGTGTGTTATTGATGTTTTTTAATGAAGAAAAGCAGAGTTATCCCACTTCATGTTTAATTTCTCAGAACTTGTATTTGCTTTTGCTCAGCCTCACATCCTCTTTCCCAACAGGTCTGGGTTTATTCATTTCAACTTCTCCATTGTTTTCAGTTACTTCACCTCAGCATAAATTCATCAAATTTACTTTTGTTCCTTTCCCAGAGTGTCAGAATTGCCTTTTGTTAGTTAACCTTCTTAGTTCTGTCTTTCTTTGTATTCCAGTTACCTGTCATTATATTGTTTTGCTTTCACCAGTATAACATGTAAACATAAGAGTTCTGCTTTGTAACCTTAGAATGAGCTGCATAAGTCTACAAATTTATTAAAAAGGGGTTTTACTCATTTTGAACAACTGTTTTCTTTGTTTGTTCTATTCGTTTAAAGGACATGCTGTACCTGTAGAGGCTGGGGATAAAAATAACTCGCTCTAGATGGTTCAATTTGCTTTTCAGTTTACTCCTTATTTTGTGCAAAGACCATTTAGGACAGTATTAATTTATGCTTTCACAAAGTTGACACTCTTTTCCTTTTCATCTCTCCTTCTGGCTTTGGCTGCAGCTGTGTTGCTCTTCAGCCTGCAAGGAAAAGAAGAGCCTGCAAGGGTTGGAATTAATTGGCCATCTGATGCCAGCTTTACCTTTGTTTTGTTTAATACCAGAGGGCCTGCAAAACAAAGCAGGATTTGTGTCTGATTTACATACCGAGTCAAAAAGCCTGGGTTCACTCAAGAAGTCAACAACGCTGTTAAAGTCAACCTAAAGATCACCCTGATACAATGAATTTCATTCTTGGCACAGCTTCCTTCCCTCTGGAAGTGTTTTATTATTATCTTTAAATACATTTTGTTGCCTAGTCTTATTAATTTACTCTGTGCATTGCAAACACATAAACACTCTGTACTGGATTTGGCTCACACCAAGTTGGATGTGTATCTAGTTACCTTCTCTGGTTGACTACCTACATTTAAATATAAAGGTAATATCCTTTCCTCTCTGACTGATCCTTTCAATAACAACACCTGAAGCTTTTACTGAACCCACATGTAACTGACCTTGGTTCCACTCAGAGTCCCACTTTGGTCAGCCTTGCGTGGAACAAGTAATAAATTCCTTGTAGCCCACCCTGACAAGCTGAACCTTGATTCTCCAGTCTTTGGCTCTTTTCCTGCTGCAATGTTGCAGTATGTCACTCACATGCTTCATCCACCGTGACATCTTCTGGGGTTAATAGTCCTATGATGAAGATATGATGTTGAGAGTTCAGAGAGGAACGACTTCTTAACCGACTCAAGCAAGGACAAATTCTAACCACAACCTTAGAATAAGTATCCCCAACTGTGGTCCTGAAAGCCTCTTGTCCTGCAGACTTTTCAAGGTTCCCTGCTCGAACACATCTGACTCTTAATGGGTCAATAAAGGTCCCATATAATACAAAATTGACTCTTATGAGCTTTTAACATTCTATTAGTGTTAACTGTACCTTAAAAGGATCCCGGAAGTTTTTTGTTTTTTTTTTTATAGTTTTATAGCTTTAAAAAGAAGAATGCAGCTTAAGCAGAGCACCCCATCCCCCACCTGAAAACTGTAGCGCACCATCTCCTCCAGGAAGTGTGCATGTGGCTGCTGCTGCACTCTCATCAATAGACACGCCCCCTGCACGCAGATTACACACTGTGCCTCTGTGGTTGCTCAGTGAGGGCGGGGCAGGGGAGCAGGAGAGACAGAGTGCAAGCAGGAGAGATACAGACCTAGGCGTTCACAGTTCCGGCTAGAAATCTCTCAGCAACAAATCAATGGTATTGCAAAACTATAGTTTGGTGCATGTTGCAAAATGCATAATATTATCAGAGATAAGCATAGGATAGACTGTGAAACTGCAAATATGGGACCTTTAAAACGTGCAGTGCAGAACAGTGGGCCTTGAGAACCATGGCTGGAGAACACTGTCTCAAAGCATCTTCTAGTTTCTGGTTACAGCATTAACTGCTCAACTAAGTCATTTGTCTTTGCTGAAGCGGAAGCATGGGTAGGCTTGTCCCCAGGAGTGGACTTACCATTGGGTACACCTGGCATTTTCTCAGTGGACCAACATATTTTTTGGGTCCACACAGCCATCTCCCTCGACTGGTTGGGGCAGAAGAATGCCCTCCTTCCAGTTAAAAGAGAGTTTTCCTTTCCACTGACGGCTCAAACAGCTCAGGATGATTGGATTGAAGTGCAGAGTCGATGCAATCTGTTCGTTTCCCTTAGCTAGGCTATTTATTATGAATTGGTTAAATTTATATGTCTGTAAAGTGCCCTTATATGACCATGTTGTGAAGTGATGCTATATAAAGGATGCTGAATTGAAAGCTAAGTTTGTTGGTCTGACTGGTCCATAAAAGAGATTGTCCAGCTCATGTTTGTAAATATCTTTCACTTTTGCTGTTGTCTCCGTGCATGAGTAATTCATTAGTTAAAAAAATCACCACAGTACTTTCTTTCCTGACCACTGGTCCATGAAACACATTGATTTTCTTAACTGACACCACATTGAACTAATAAGACACTTTTATCCCTTATCGTTCTGCACTTGTAGAAGGCAAAGATGGAGGATTTAAGAAATTAATCGGGGGGTAGAGCGATAATGGCATCTTTGCCTCAGCAGGATCTTCTGTGGATTATGGCGATGATGATGGTGGAAGCTTTGGTAAGCTGCTCTGCATTCACAGTACCGCAATTCTGTTTTGAGTAAAGAGACCCATTAAACTCAAAAAGTCTGATCTGGACCATATTGTCAGCGTTAAGCATGCAAACTGTTTACAAAGTTATGATAAAACGATGAAAATAAGTCAATAAAACATCTAACACATTATTTTGTGTCCTTAGTTAGCCGCCGGTTGACTAGTTGTGTTGACTAGGTAACTGGTTGAAACAGATCTTAAACTTTGCTCCTCTTTACAGAAAAAAGCGTATTATTAAAAGTGAGAAGATGATTTTTAACCATCATTTATCACTATTAACAGTGAGGCAGCCGCTTTCTGAGTTTCCTTTATTATAAATCTTTAATACACATGACATTGGGTCAAAATGTGTTTTAGTCAGCATCAGTATTGGTTCATATGGATGATTTACAGGATTAAAACACTTTAAAATTGTTTAATCATCTACATTGTTGACCATATATGTTACTACTAAAGCAGTTATTGGTTTTTTATCGGGAAATCCACAACTTCTTAACCTGACTGGATTATTATGTTAAAAATCTTTAATGTTAGTTAAACCTGGCTAAGAGGTCTCCAGATGAGCACAGGCAGAAACAATGTTTCTCTGCTTCATCCAGGAATAGTTTTCATCTGATCCATCATTTCTCATGTCTTTTTTTCTCTCTAAAACGTACAGTGTGAATCCTGCTCTAATATTTACCACATGGTGGTGAGTTGACGTTAATTTGATTAACAAATGACACTTTTTGGAAGCATTTAATCCGTCTATCCTCACTGATTCCTACTAACTCACTGCATCTTGTTATTGGTTTGAAGGAGTTTATATATTCACATTTAAGGGGGCACAAAGATTTGTGTTTATGATTGCATACGGAAATCACAAAGAATGCAGGTGTTAGTAACATATTCACAAAATTAAATTAGAATTAAAATAAATTAAAATTAAAAACAAATATAGGTAGGCTACAGTGACATAATGCAATTTGATGAATGAATTCCTCTTAAATTCTTGACTCAGGGATATTTTATATTTACACCTGGTTTGTTTCTTGTTTTTTTTTTTTTACTTTTACATTTGTTTTCTTTTAGATGAATTAAGTCCACATTTACGTCACCAATTTGTACTCTAAACAGCCTTAATAGGTGAAAATGTAACATTTAAAACCTGTACTTCTGTGTCATTCACATTGTGTGTTGTGCAGTAGTAAACAACATAAGTAGCTCTTATTCAAACCCATCTGCTGACCACTGAGGCATCGCAAAACTGGGACACAGATAACACTGTTGGCCACCATCCAGTTACAAATGCCTGTCATGAGGCTCTCGGTTAATGAAGTAGACAAATGGAAATATATAAACATAAAATGCAAATGTTGTAGTTAATTAATGAAACATACAAAAATCACTAACTTCTCAGTTTTCTGCTATGCCATCATTGAGAGGTAAAAGCCTGCAAAAGCCACAGTTGTTTCCATTCTGTTATATGCCAAATGTTTGGTCAACTTGTAGTAGCCTCTGAAAGTCAGTGCAAACCCTGCATGCATGCATGCCTCTGTGCAAAGTCTTTGTTTTGGCTTCTGCAGTTAGCCACACAGGAAACCTGCATTTTGTCTTCTGAGGACTGTAAACATTTCACACATGCATATTGACAGTGTCTCTATTTCTCTCCAAAGGTCTCTTAGAAAATTACCATAAATAAAACTCATATTCATTGTTAGTATAATAACTTCTGTGAAATCATTAATACTGTCATTCAACATCCCATTTTATTTGGTAATCACATTAAACTTTGGAAAAAAACAAACAAACTCTTATCTATATTCCATTCTAAGTTCTATTCAAAAGCAGTTTAAAGCACTTCCTGTTTTGTAGTCCACTCAGATTGTAGAGCCACCCACACAAAAGTGTGTTCACCAGCTTCCAAAAAGAGCAAAAGTGCAGACAAGAGCTGTGAGTGCTGAGAATGCAAGCTGGAGCTTCACATAGGCAAAGAGACAGGGAAAGGTAGCACCCAGAAATAGATTCATGCAGAGCATTTAATGTCCAGCTCAGCTGTTTTGTAGAGCACATTTTTATTATTATAAATGTATTTGCCCAACTGAGCCACCTCCACCTCTTCTTGTTTAGATATGGGGAAAAGAGTGTGTAGTTATATAATGCCATTAATTGGTCATCATTTAAACCAATTTCAAAAACAAATCTCTTATTATCATTGCATAAAAGAACCCATGTTACCTTGTTTGTTTTCCACACTGTGGATATTAAAAGTTTATGTTTAAAACAACACAAAGTGTTGTTTTTTCCCCACTTTTTATGATAATCTCTTTTACAGAGCCCTCACATACCAAACATTATACCTGGTCACACATGCTCTAAGCTTTTTTTGATGGGGTTAAAAATGTTAAAATACCCCCAGACATGTCTGTGTCCAATAAAAAGTGAGGTTGAAGTGCATGTGACCTTTTAGTTGGGAGCGGAGCAGTCCTTTCAGGAAGCAGATCTGCATGGGGCACACTGCTAAATAATAATGTGTAAAGAAAAAACATGCTCAAGCATAAATATATAAATATGTATTTTTAATCATTTGGAAACTTATTTTGTCATTACTTATATATTAAAACTCTTTGTTTTAGCGTTTAGCAAAGCTGTGCAGTCAGGTCACTTGTTCAGACTGTCAATTTAAAGCGTAAACATGCTATTTGTTGCAAAATAATGACCATTTTGAAGGTTTTTTTTTTAATTTAGCATAGCCAAACATTTCCAGGAGACGGACTAAAACAGTGGAAGGGTCATGATCAAAGAGTAAGAAATGAAAGTTTTTATTATGTACAACCCCTGTGTTTAGCCATTTTTCAGCACTGCTTGTACACATTCTCAGACATTTATGTTGTGTTTTCATATCTTGCATTATGCCAGTAACCAGTAGGAGGAATAAAGGGACCAATCACGGTTGGCAGCTGTAAAAGTGATGGGGAACTTTGAGGAGAAAGCATGGTGTGCTGGTTTAGGGGCCTTAAATACACATTTTACCACAGCTGCTGTCATTTTCTTCTGCTGCTATCTCAAAATAAACATGTTCATTGTCTTGTTTACACCCTACAAATTCAGCAGAGCTGCCTGATCACAGTTTGCTAATGTGCCCCCTGGTGAAATACTCTGATAACAAGCGCAAGCAAGTATGTGAACAAGCATCCTCAGAATGGAGGCGTGTGGCAAAAGACACAAGGTTAAAAAGCAAGAATATGCTTGGCCTCAGACTCAGTCCCTCACACAGACTCATTCTGTCACACAGACTCATTCTGTCACACAGACTCATAACAACTAGTCATGCTAAATCGTTACTAAAACAGTTTGGTCCCAGAATGCATCTGTGATCACAGGTGACATCACAGTGATTCTGGTCAGCTGGTGCAGGTTGGATTTCAGACATGGCATCATTTAGCTGTTATGCTGCCGACAAGTGGACAAAACTGTCGAGATTAAGATTTTATTTAGAAAATTTTAAATGTTAAAAACATTGATTTTCATCTGCATAAAATCTGCTGTGTAACTTTCAAGAGATTTTTCTTTAATACTCTCAATTTTATTCAGATTTTATTGTGATTTGCCATTTGTTGCAGGTTTTTTATCGCTTTCTTTGCACCTCGTGTGAAGCGTTTAATACTTTATGTTAAGCACTGAATTGTCCTGTAGATTAAATGTGCAAAACAAATAAACTTTATTTGAATTTCCTTAAGTTTAGTAATATTAGTTTTTATAAGTTACAATATGCAAGGATACTAATAATTGTACACTGTTGAGAGTATAACAGCAATACATTAGATGGTATTGCTGTTTTCTGAATGTGTGGAGACAGCGAGGAAGACTGGATCAGGTTTGAGACACTGTTAAGGGCAAGTAGCAAGCGACCGACACTGCAACAACATACAATGTGTGTGTTTATGTGCATGTTTTCAAGTTGGTTGTCCATATGAGGATAATAATGATGCCATCTTTGTTGTATTTTATTTTTTTTTTCAGTTTTATTGAAGGAATAATTTTTGAGGGTTTTTTTTTAAATGAAATTGTTTTCTAAAGACTTAATGCATTAAATATTCAGCATAGAAAATCGTGGAGTTGCAGAACCATCTTTACTCTGTTGCCCTGAGGCATCAAACCCACATTTTTGTGGTAGGGGTGGTCAAATTGTATGACAGATATATGATAGATATATCATTTATCTCTCTCTAAATGTGATGAAATATATTTTATTTCCCTAAGAAAAAAGCCACAAAGGGTTGGTATTGGATGCAAGAAGCATTTCAGGTTTTAGTCCAGTTTAACCAACTTTATTTATCACTAACCCACAAGAACTTTGTGCAACATATGATATATTTACTTTCTCAGACATTTTGCACTTTATAGTAAAATCTTTGCCAAAGTTGTTTGGATCACAACCAAATTTTTGTCTTCTCCACCTTAATGAACGCATAAAGAAACGCAACACAATAAGAATTTTGACATATCACATGGTAACAAATTATAAATATCCCTAAAAAATGATATGTTTTTAAATATATTTTGTTAAAAAGACAAATGAAAATGTTCATGGGTTAGGTCTTTTAGAGTTAACAGGTAATTGAGTTTCACACAGTGTTGTCCTTGTTTAACCGTGAAAATACAGATGACAGCTATATTCCTTCCTTAGTGCTTCCTCATTTGAATATGTGGACTGTGTTTTTTTTTTTGTATGTCTTATGTGCGTGAGTGTTTGTGTGTGGATAAAATACCTGAATAAATGTTTATGATCTGCAATGACAAGCACAAGGTCAGCACTTCCCTGCTCTAAAGCTGCTAATGTAACTTTTACTGTCAGTTTTTACCTCATATTTCTTTGAAGCATCACTAGATGGCGATGTGGTTGTACTGAAAGCATTAAAGGCAAACTGCCTGCATAGGACATTCATTACATTCCGCTCATTGTGCTCATCTCCATTTAACACTGTACAGTGTTATCTGCAGCTCTATAGTGACTGCTTCATATTAATTGTGTCTGACTGGTGAAAATTAGTTATGTGCAACATGAAAAACATTTTGGGGCCGTATCAGTGTGGTACAAATAACTCTGTAAATAAATAAATAACTCAGCGTTACTTACTGCATTATGACAAAAAAGGGGTGGGAGGGCAGGCTTGCTTGTAGCTTTTACTTTGAGTTTGCAGCTTTGTGATTACATGTCTTTTCAGGGTGTGTCGTTCTCTATGAATCAGTCCCAACAGTGGCACATTCAGACGAACTAATGTTACTTTTTTCTTCAGTTATATCAAATTTGAAAGTATTACTTCAAATTTTTATATGAAGATCAGCATGAAACAGCATTAAAACATCAAATTAAAGGGGAAAAAACAACCTTACACACAGTCAAATAAACATCACAAGTGTTTACTCTTTTATTTTTATTTTTTTTACTCAAAAAAACAGAACCCTTGAAATGAAAAAAATAATTATATGGTTGGATTATACCTGACTGTTGTTTCCATTTGTCTACGCTTCCATACGTTTGTATTCCATTTTTATACGCAAACATCTTACTGAAAACGTTCAAGGGTATTTAGACAAAGAGCTCGCGCACAGACACATGCTGATCTGTAACTGTCTGCTTTCTCTCTGTTGTTTTTTCTGTAGTCAATTAAAAATAGATGAGAAGAATCTGATATTTTATTTTATGTCAGTACAATTTCACGTCTTCTCTCATCACTGGCGAGTAATCAGTGTTGGGCAACCTCAACTTGTCAAATTCAGCTTGTTAAAAGATAATGAAAGCATAAGCAATTTATTAAAAAATGAATCAGGAGTCCTGATTAAAGTTGAAATTAAGTAATTTTTTTTCCTTTATCACTTTGTGTCCTCTTGCACCATATCTGGCTCAAAGTAAAACCTTTTCCACAATAGCATGTTTTCCTAATCAAAGTAACTATGGCGACAACATGCGTTTCAGCACCTTTAGGTCTAGAAGGGGTGAAGCTTCTCCCGGCTGGCAGGGCGTGACAGGCAGGGTCTTGGACCAAGAGCTACACAAACATACAGCATTTCTCACATTTAATTACTTTATAAACTTTTAAGTATTACCTTTTAAGTGTTAATGCAACAGCACGGAAAGAAGCTTTAAAAGTTACATTTTGCACTTTCGTTTCACTCTGAGTTGCAAAGTTGAGCTTGGTGCTAAAAAAAAAACACCCTCACGTTCTGTAGGTTTTGTTTTATTTTGAATATCTGTGGAAAAATATGAAAAGGGCTCCCATTAAGGAAATAAAACCACAATCGCCTCCACACTTGTTTGCAATTGAGAAACCTGAAATCATAAAACAGCCAGAAACAATCTAAGGCCTTCAGTCATTCATTTTCTATACTGCTAAAAGTAATTCAGGGTGAGAAGGAAGCTGGAGCTTATCCCAGCAATTAGCAGGAGAGACGCAAGGAACATTCTGGACAGGGTGTTCACAGCCCATCACAGGTAATCTAAGTCACACTTATAATTTTATCTTCTTTAATCTTGTAGCAGTTTTATGAAAGTGCTCCATAAAATCACAAATGCTTCCATAAAAGTCCAATCAAACAATCATACAAAAATAAAACCCCTGCTCTTCAGAAGTGGCTTCCCGTTGCAAGTCACAATTGTAGAAAATGCAAATGGAAAGTGCCAAACAAATGCACATTCAAGTAGATAAACTCTCACTGTGCACATCATTTCACAACTGTGAAGGTGCTACATTCACACTCTAAAAGCTTCTTTTGTCACTTTTTATGTTTTTTTCCCAGAGACTTGATTTTGCACCAGATCGCAACGCTATAATATATACATATATATATATATATATATAAAAGCAGCATTGGGCATTAATTTAGCTCCATTTTAGGAATTATTTTAATCTCTTATGGAGCATTAAATTACTTCTAGAAAAACAATTTCATGACTTGTACTTATTTTTCAGCTTAGATGGTAAATAGCTGCTAAGCATTATTGTCTGGATCTTTGCAAACTTATCTTCTTTAATGTGCATCAAATATCTAACATGGGTCAAAATCACCTGAAACACATTTCTTTATGATGTCTTTGATATTCACTCCATTCATTCATCTTTTTATTCAAAGCTTCTAAATGTGAGAATAATGGAAATCCTTTTATTTTTGTTTGCTTCTACAAGGATTTTTGCTGGAACCCATTAACCTGAGAACACCTTCTGCCTTTCGTTTTTCTTCTGTTTTCTTTGCATTTCATTCAGTCTCAGCATGAAAAGCTTGCTGTCATTTCCACTTTGTTGCTGAGTGGTGCTTTTAACTTTGAACGCCTAAACATAACCAAATGCTGTTGCTAAATCTGCGGGGAAAGACAAACGTAACCCCGTTAAAAAAATAAAAGAAATAATAGCGCTCCAGTAATTTCGTAAACATTTAACAGTATAAACCTGTAACTTGTTTCATGTTTTTTTTAAACTTCTATTCATTTTTCTATTAGCAGCCAGATACATTTTTCAAAACCTTTTTGTGTAACACATTTAAAAGTACAGAGATGTTTTCACAAACTATCTGAATCAGAGATTAAATCTGGTAACTTTATAACATTAAGTTGTTTTAATACCTTATGTATTTATTGTATTTATGATCATTTACTAATTAGTTTTCACTTCCTTTTCCACTGTAATAGTTGAAATTTCCCCTACTAGGACAAATAAAGGTCTGTTTTATCTTATCTCTTATCCTACGTTAATCAAAAACCACCTTCATTGTCTTCATCACTCAAGAGTATTGCAGCAGGTGAAACTTTTGACCATGCAGAGGCTTTCTGTGTGTTAGTCCTCAGCATGCTGAAGAAACAAGCTAGGGTTCAGAGAGTAACTGTTTAGTTGTGTTGTGGAACTGGGAGGGGCTGAGTGGAAGCTGGAAATGAATACTGATGAAGACAAATTAGATTTAGCTTCAGACTCCTGATTCTGAAAGAAAGAGTTGGATCCTGCTCTATGTGAAACAAACCAAATTAAGCAGTTCCGCTATACAAAACAAGCACAAAAACAAAGTTACTGATATTTGTAACTAATATTAAAACAAGCAAAAAGGAAAAGCCTTATCAGCAGACCTGACAACACCGTGACTGAAAAACCAATCCAAAATTTTCCATAGGAACGACTAAAAAACAAACAGCAACAATGCCAAAAATAAACTTTAGTACATGGAAAACCTTTGCACTTATTTTAGTGGTTGCAGTAAGTACTCTCTAACAGTCAAGGTGCTTTACATTTATCCATAGTTACAAAATCTATAAACAGCTACGTTTTATCCTAGCAACCAGAGTGAGAAGCGTTACCCGATTGGTTAGTTTGTTTATCATAATCTCTTGTGCCCTAAAATCCGTTTCTGAAATTACATTTCTGCTCAAGCCCCACCCGATACATTTAAAAGGAGCCGTTTAAAATAAATTAGGTTGTTCTGTGTGCACGGGCTTCGTTATTATTTAACAAATGTAATCTAATTGACTCTGTTCTAACACTCCTTTGGAATGCTACATAATGACCAAATTATTACAGAAATGGCTTATGTTTTGAAACATACATCATTGTGTACTAAAATCAATGAAAAAGAATCTTAAGAATTAAATGTACTGTTTAACAGCATCCAGTATTCCAGGGGGGATGTAAAGAATGTAGGAAAAAATCCACTGCATTCACCATACAATCGCATCAAGGTCAATTTATAGTGCTTTCTAATTTTGCCTCAAGTGCACTGCACGCCTCATCTGGCGAATCCACATTTTCCCAGAGAGGAATCAGGCTGTCGGTGAGATACATGCAGTCCTCATGGCCCGCCCTGACAAAGAAGATAGAACCGCTCTGCAGTAACTACGTCACTGTGGAGCTGCAGACACACGAAACCAACTGCCCAAAATCATTCTCTGGGTGACTCCTACTTAGCTCCTTTCACGCAGAGCCAATTTGAACAAACAGAGTCACACATACAAAGGAGTTCTAATGCATATGAGCATCCGTCCACCCACGCACACACACATTCAGACATTGAGTAATGCAGCTTACTCGTGCTGCATGCCAAAAAAGAGGGGTCACAGCCACTCGTGGTAAATGAGTGCCAAACAGGCTGGAGCAGATGAACAGATGAGGGGAATCTAAACACACGCTCTGTCTCCCCTCTTTCCTTCACTCTCTGAGCAGCAACCTTTTGTGAGCACTCCCAATTCCTCCGTTTGCCTGATTGTCTGAGTGCTCCAGCCTTAACTGATGCTGCTTTTCATCCATTAGCCTTATTAATCTTTTTAATCAGCGGAGAGTTCAAACTCGTTGGCTTTGTCGTTAACCGTGTTTTGATCCAGTGGGGATTAGCATTCAGTAGGTTAGTCGCTCAGATGCTCACTGCAGCCTCAGGAGCTCCGAGATCTCAATGCCAGCAAGCAGCAGCCAGTAGGTGGATTGTTCCCATTTACTTAGCTATAGATAATGATGCTTGGTGGCATTTCGGAAGGAAACTTGGGCTTTTAAGGACACAAGGACACTAAATTTGCACACAAACCAACTAACATTTGCATGACCTGTGAGGATTTTTTTAAATTTTGCATGAATTCCCGGAGACTTGGCCTGCATCAACCTAAATCCAACTGTACAGCTTTACATTTAAAAATAAATTGTTTATAGTAGAGACTTACTTTTTACCCTCATATGGACAATGTTTACTCTCAGTGTGACAACATGAGCACATTTTGAGTCTCGTGACGCGAGTAATAACCTGACAAGGCATGCACACAAATACAGAGTGAAGAAGTGGAGCAGGTTAAATGAAGCAAAAGAGACAAGAAAGGACGAGTTAAATGAAGGAGAGAAAAGGAGCTTTCCCTTCCACCTCATTCTAATCTGTTGCGATTGTATCCATAGTCAGGTCTATCCATGACCAGATGGTCAACCACACACACACACATACATTCCACATTTATTCATGCTGGATGATGTACAGAGGCTTAAATTCTCACAGGAAAGAAATCGGATTTGCTAAACCTCAACATACCAGTAAATTTAAACGGTAAATAAGTGAAAAAGAGGGGTAGAAAAAAACAATGCTATTAAGGCCAAGAGATATTCACTTAGAGGGAGGGAAATAAAAAATGCTACATGAAAGAGAATTAAGGGAGAGAAAAGTGAGGATAAAGAGAATAGAAGGAAAATAAGGGACAAAATAAGACTTCTTATTTTATCTTCGCCTGTGTTGTTGCAGTGTGTGACTGCTTCGACCCTCTGGCGAAAGAGTTTGTGTTCAATCACACTTTTCTCTGAGACGGAAATTAGAGTTCTCT
The DNA here is from genome assembly GCA_037177515.1 of Pseudomugil tenellus. Classification (NCBI taxonomy): domain Eukaryota; kingdom Metazoa; phylum Chordata; class Actinopteri; order Atheriniformes; family Pseudomugilidae; genus Pseudomugil; species Pseudomugil tenellus. Next base: position 6,551,964 of record JBAMHX010000005.1, read on the forward strand.
CTTTGGAGCACACAAACACACACACACTTGCACATGAACAAAAGCTTGGACTTGCACTCATATGCACAAATAAATACACATGACTGCATGAATCCACACACATTGTGTGTGTCTTTCCCTGAATAACCAGAGACTATCTGCTTGCCTACCGTATAGCTGACTGGCTAAATGCTCTGGGGCAAGTCTGACATGAATCTTGTCTGATGCCTGTTTTTGCACTCCGATAATTCAATTAGGAGGGAGGCTGGCCCTTTTACTGCTGCACACACCGATCTGAAGTTGTGCCAAAACCCCAGGCCATTGGGTTACAGTGAGGAGAGGGATGCATTACATGATGTTGCCTGCATGCGCTGACAAGAAGAGACAATTCATGACCTATGGAACATTTCAGCCATCTCAGTGCCAGTATGACCAGGCTGACTCTGCAGGATGGTCACTTAGATCCACTAAACCATGAACTCGCAAAGATACACCCAGGTCACAACATTTAAGAGTGAGGGTGTTTTGGATGAAAAAAAGCTAGCATTCAGGCAGTATAGTTTACAGAAATTTGATTTTATGCTGGCAAAATATGCACAAACCAGTTTTTTGTGTAAACTACAGATAAAGCTGTAAGAGTATGAAAGCGAAAGCGTTTGGCCTTTGCTTGTTTTTTTCTCAAATGTATAAAAAACAAACAAACCAACACTATTAGTCATGAGAACACTTGTACAACAATAGTTAATTCATTTTTCCATCAATATATTGCCATAAAACTGCCAAAGCCACAGATGGGGCAGTGTCAGTGAAAATGAACCTGCACACTTGGGTGTTGTGTTTGCATCAAACACCAAGTTAAGTTGAGATTGCTATCTCTAGACTGCAGGTGAGTAATGCATCAGGGTTCGCAGTGACACGATTTCTTTACTGCACGTCTGTCATTACTGTCTCACAAATTGATTAAGTGTTCAATAAATGATGTATTATCTATCATCTTTTTGTTTCTTGTAATAGACAATATAAATGAAATGAAATCGAAAAATGCTTTATCCTTTTTTTAAGGAAATTCAAATTGTAGCAAATTGTAGTAGCTTTTTTAACAATAATAATAAAAGAAAACAAACAAACAATCAAATGGTTTTGTTGTTGATGCTGATGGCTGCTGGAAGGAATGATCTTCTGAACCTCTCAGTCCTGCATCGAACCTGAACAAGTCTCTCACTGAACACACTCTGTTGTTTCATCACTGTGTTGTGGAGAAGGTGTAAAGAATTCCCTATCATCTTCATCAGCTTGTGCAGCATTCTCTTTTGAATGATCAGCTCCAGCGGCTCCAGAGTTAATTGGATCACAGAACCAGATTTCTTGATCAGTTTGTTGATTTTTTTCAAGTCTCTGGTTCTGATGCTGCTGCTCCAGCAGATCGCTACAAAGCTGATTGCACTTATAACAACAGACTTGTAGAATATGTGAAACATTTTGGTCCAGACGTTATATGTGTTGTTGTTCCTCCTGAAGTTGACAATCATCTCTTTTGTTTTGTTGGTATTCAAAATGAGGTGATTATTACCGCACCATTCAACAAACTGAGCAACCAGTTCTCTCTACTCTGCTTCTTGTCCATCACTGATGCACCCAATAACTGCACAGTTATCAGAGTATTTCTGCGGATGACAGGACTCCTAGTTGTACTGGAAGTCTGAGGCGTACAGTGTGAAGAGGAAGGGTGAAAGTATAGATCCTTATGATGTTCCAGTGCTGCACCCTTTCAGATACACAATTTCTCAGTCTCACAAACTGTGGTCTGTTTGTGAGGTAGTCATAGATCCAGGTGGTTGTGGAGGTATCCACCTGGAATTTATGGAGCTTCTCACATCACAGAGCAGGCTGAATCGTATTAAAGGCACTTGAGAAGTCAAAGAACATGACCCTCAAAGTGCTGCCTGACTGGTCCAGATGAGAATAGGCTCTCTGAAGCAGGTAGATGACGGTGTCTTCAACCCCAAGAATATTATGGTATGCAAACTGTAATAGATCTTGAAAGGTTTTCATCTGCTTGTTGAGGTGAGCCAATAAGATTCTCTCCAGGATTTTCATGATGTGAGATGTCAGGGCAACTGAAGTCATTTGATTTAGCTGATTGTGGTTTCTTAGGCACTGGAACAAGGCAGGATGTTTTCCACAGCACTGGGATTCTTTTCTGACTCATACTGGTGTTGAAAAGGTGCTGAAACTTGGTGAAAATTGGTGGTCATGTATCATTACTGTGATTGACATAAGAAAGTTTATCATTTATCATCACATGTAGCACCTGAAGTAAAGATAAGAGAAGGAGTGATTGTGTGACACAAATCATGTTACTGATTTTATTTAGTTGAATACAATTATTTCTGACTTGTGCTTCTGCAACTCTGAACTGACATAGATTTTTGTATAAAAAAAATAATCTGCTCCTTTTCTGACAAACTGCCTCTCCATTTTTGAAAAAAGACTTACTCGCAATATATGACTTTATGTTTATAACTGTTTGTAAACGTGTGTGTAAATGACCATGAATGTAATTTTGGTACATATTTGGAATATATCTGTCCTGGTTGCAACAGCTCCTTGCTTCGTGTCTCACGGAACACCGCAAAAGCTAGAAACAACAAAATATTTAAATAACATCTTCACATATTAGCCTCTGCAGTGAGAAGAAAAAAAACAGTAAATACTTTGTTTGTCATGTAAACCAGTTGTACATAAGACTGACAAGCATAAAAATCCTTTGTCTTGCTTATCTAATGGCCTTTTGTTTCTGTCTGTCGCTGGTCTTTGTCTGCTTCTCACCACCTCCAGGTCACTCACATAAACCTAAATCATTTTAACCAAGTTTATCAATGTATAACAGGAACCTTTTGAGGTACAGTGCAAGGATTCAATGATAAACATACCAAAAAGTGAAAGAAAGAGAGAAAAACCCACAACACTCGACACCAAGTTTCAGCGTAGTCATGGAAACGCATACACATACAACAATCAAACCTACAATTGGTCCTGTGTATTTGTCAGTAAATGTGCCTATATATGAATCTGTCAACTAAATGCAGTCTAATCTAAGATTATATCATTGCGATGCTTTCAATCTAACTGTTGTGTAATTGTAATGATGCAAACCGCAACAGGATCTCCTCCTTTAATAAACCCACGCTGCTCAGGGCATTTTAAGCCCAGCCCATCAAAGTTCCTGCAAGGTGTGCGACACGGCCAGATGACATAACGAGGCATTGCTAGTGTAGTCATGTGATTTGCTGAATCAACGTGTCAGAGCAATGCTTGCGGCATTTCTGTATCACGTGCTTGACGCTTGCTTGAGCAGACAGCTCAAGTGTCCCATCCCTACAAAGATGTGGCCATTCCGGGAGGTCCAGATTGGCAATCTGGTCACATCTGTCTTGGGGGTCGGCGTGAACTACAGCAGTGACCAGGAGAAGGTAAAGCATCATACAGCCTCACTTCAATTAATTAATGCTGTGTGGTTAGCCTGTGCTGTCCACACAACCATATATGTTTATTTGAAACCCAGAGGGGCAGATGTCGAACACCACACTCGCAGTAGCCAAACCCTTTAACAGCCAATTGGCCTATCAGCATGGGAATTAATTTGGCCTCAAAAATGTTGCCTCTGTTGTGTAATCAAGGGTTTTTTTTTCTTCGACTTTTTGTATAATAAGTAAATACAAATTTAATCAAAGAAAAAAAAGACATTTCTGTTTGAAATCGAGAGATTAGACGCCATCGTCGACAAATCAAACACTAACTTCAGACCCGACGGGGGTGTCAGCAATAAAAGAACACAATCTGACCATACTGAAAACAGCGGCAGAAGCGGATGGTCTACATAAAATATGCACTTAATTTAAACTCATGTTGGAATGCTGTAAAAAAACGTCCTATCCAACTGTGTCCAAAAAGTTTTATCATATGAAGAATTTGTCAAAACTGGACAAGTCTTGGCTCAGAGGTGCAGCCTCCAGATGCCTGCAATGGATGGAGCTGAGTTTAGCGACATGAGATGCAGGTAAAAAAAAAACCTTCTATGATGCGTAGGATAAAGTTGTACGGGATCTCAAAAAGGTTTCAGTGTATTTTTATTTTTATGTTTTGGACACCTTGGTGGAACATTTCGATAACTGGTTCAAAGATTTCCACTAGACTGCATCAGTCTCTGTTTTTAGCACACACAACTTCTTCAGTGAGGAAACAGTCATCAGAATACAGACTCGCTGATTTTTATGCTGGAGATATGTCCAAATCTGAGATGGCCAACAAATGCATTTCACTCTGTGCTCTCTGTAATAAGCTAGACATAGAATTGCACATTTCAGCTGTTCTGCCATTCCTGATCTAATGACATGGACAGGGTATTTCCAAACATTGCCTTTTTTGTCAAAGTTATGGAACACTCCCAGTAACAAGCATCGATGGAGAACACAGTTTCTGAAGTAGACTAAAAACTATCTGCATGGGAGCATGAAGGAGACTGGACTATCAAGCCAGGTCTTACTGTTCATAGAGAAAGAAATTGTCATGGATAAGAAAAGGGTGGCTGGCAGGTTTGCAAGAATGAAAGAGAAGAGATGCAATTGCTTTGAGGAGATCACATAGGCCTACCACTGCACTTTGTTCATGTTCGGGATATATGAAGGCCATTTCAAGTATGTTGGATATTGGATCTTTTCTTTATCTGCATTTAAAATGGACAACAGATATCATACTTGCTCTTTTTCTTTGAAAATTGAAATTTGACAATTTAGATGTACAACCATGATGGACTGAAGTAAGTTAATTTGTAGTTATTGTTTATAGGCTGTTTAAAATTACAATGCGGCTTGGCTGTGTTACCCTTATAAATGTGTGATAATTCATTTCGTATCACCAAGTCTAGTTTTGGCCTACAGTGTAAGATCAATCCATGGTGCAATCCATGGTGCTAGCCATGCTTCTGAACCAGGCTTGCATTTTAAATTAGACATGCTGGAGGGATTACGTCTCTAGGCTGCATTGGGAATGTCTAGGGATCCTGATTGTTCGATTGATGGATTGATGGCTTGATGGATGGATGGATGGATGGATGGATGGATGGATGGATGGATGGATGGATGGATGGATGGATGGATGGATGGAT
>JBAMHX010000005.1:6559781-6579152 GCA_037177515.1 Pseudomugil tenellus
CACACACACACACACACACACACACACACACACACACACACACACACACACACACACCTACACACACACACACACATTTATATGCCGCTTTTAAGTTCAACCCCTTTTGACATGTGAACTGATTACATATGGTGTCCCCTAAGGTCAGCCAAGCAAGTCGTAAGGTTGCAGTCCTTATACTAGCAGGGTATTCCCTGTGATATAAGCAAGACATAATAGTGAAACAATATGGCTGGAAAGTAAATGCAAATATGAAAGCAAGAAACTTGTAAAGAGGGAGAAACAAAGAGATGTGTGGGGTGGTTGGGCTGCATGCAGTCTAAACACAGCAGACATGAAGCTAATGCAAAGTTTTAACATCTCCCTGCAGAATCATCTTTCCTAGTTGCACCGGGTGCTTTGAAGTCAGAGAGAAGAGCGTGTTGTTTAAAATGTGAAATCTTCCTGCAGGGGGTTCCTCAGTGAGGCCAGACACTGAGATACATTTTTGCCCACATTTGTTGACAAAGCCATTGGGACAGTCAGCAGAAGGGAACCATGGGAACCCCTGTTTCAGCCACCTCTTTACTTTCCTGTAATCTAAAAACATAAATAATAGATGAACAGACAGAATGGATTCATGAATAAATATAAGATATCTCAGTGACTGAACATTGACATGGACAAGAAAAATGTGTATCCACTTCAGGGGATTTTGTATTTTTCTCTTTTTGCAGCTTCTCACAAATCGCAATAGTTAAATCTCAGATGGTCCGATTGAGCAACTGCATACTTATCAGAATCACTCCGCTCACACTGCCCTTACATAAACTCTGGTAAACCAAAAAGATGATAATCACAGTCAATCTCATTGCTTTTGCATATTTTCTTTATCAGAGGAAATATCTTTTTGGATTATGACTGCTTCTTCCTGATAATTTAATTTCAAAATAAGAACAATTTTTGTGGAACACGGTGAATGTAGCAGGGAAAAGAGTTTGCTTTCAAGAGCTGGTTTCAGGATGGAGGCAGTGCAACACATGAAAGAAAGCAAATGTGACACAAAGGCAAACAGTTGCACAAATGAGAAAGCCAGACTCTAGAATCACCTCATTTATCAAACTGCACATAAGAAGAGCTCTAAATCTAAGCATAAAAATCAACAGAGCACACAAGAAAATGAGTCTTTATCACATATGGATGCTCACAGCTGTGTTCTGTCGGTTATCATAAATCTGGAAAAGCCCATAACACTATAGACAGTACAGTTATGTTGAATTCGAATCTCCCACCTCAAATAAACCATTGTATACTTTTTATATAGTGCTAAACTCTTTCTTTTTGTAGGTTTCGGTTATGCTCATTTGGAATGAACACTAAACAGAATAATCTTATTTGAAATTATATACTAAAAACATGGGATTTTGATTATTAAATCCAAACGTAGCTCTGCTAAACAGCCTTGTTATCAAATATGGACGATGAATGCAATTATATGAAATTACCTTTTCTGCATCACAATGTTAACGCTTGAGTTTCAGTGTTAACATGGCACAACGGATCCAATTCTTACAAAGACATTTTTTGTATCATAAATCAAAGCTTTTGAAATTTATATAGTGTATTTGTCTTGACTGTTTGGGACAGATAGGCGCCCTCCCCGAGCTGGGTTCTGCCAGAGGTTTTGTCTTTCTGTTAAAAGAACTTTTTTCTTTCCACTGTCGCCTCATGCAGCTCAAATTGGCGAAATAGATCAAATTCAAGATTTGATGGAATTTGTTGGTTTCCCTTAGATAGGCTATGTATTATGAATTGGTTCAAACTGGTGTGTCTGTAAAGTGCCCTTAGACGACTTTGTCATGAAATGTCGCCATAGAAATAAAGCTGAATTGAATTGTTTTTCTTCAACGTCAATTATGAAAATATTTTATTATTATGTATTCTGATGAAATTGTGTATTAAAATGCCAACATTTCAATTTTGCATTATATAACACATTTAAATGGTAAATGGATGTGTACTCAGTACTTTTTTGCTCTTTTCCAGTCATGTTGATCACTCAAAGCGCTTTATACTACACAGCTCATTCACATACACACTCACACCCTGATAGGGGACATTGGGGGGCAACTTGGGTTGAGGGACACTTTGATATGCAGTCAAAATGGGAAGCCTGGAATTGATCTTGCAACTTTCCGGTTGAACAACGACTACGCTTCCTCCTAAGCTACAGCTGTTCATCTTTGGACTGTGGGAGGAAGCTGGAGCATCCGGAGAGAACCAACATTAACACGGGGAGAACATGCAAACTCCACACACACAGGCCACCGCCCGAGCCGGGGATTGAATCGACAACCTGCTTGCTGTGAGGCTACCGCGTCACCATGCAGCCCAATAATGAAAAGTTTACTTTAATTTTCATCTTTAAGGAGCAATATATATGTATAGTTTGGCCCTAAATTTTGGGTCAAAGCTTTTTAAAAATTAACTTCCCTGAGTGACAGAACAGATGTAGAGCTTTAGCGCTGCATTTGAAGCTACTTTGTTTATTTTTGCTGCCGTGATGGACTTGCTGTAAAAGTTGAGCAAGAGGTGGAGGTTTTGTGAATTTTATATCCTGTGAGTTCAGATGCTTTATTTGTAAAATAATAACACATGTCCTTCAGCCTGGCCTTGGACAGAGATTCATTCAGACTGCCTCTGAATTGGCTTTCACTCCATTTTTAGTGAGTTCACATTTTTTTCTAGTTTTGTCTACTATTAGACCACTCTGGATGTGTGTTAGTACCGCATCTCCAGCGACAAAGAACATAGGCTTCTTTTTAGTCAGCTCCTTTTTTTATCAAGACAATTTAGGGCTTGCGTGCTGGAGGGGAGGGTGATGATGGGGCCTTTTGGCAGGGGGAGCGTAGTTGAGGTGGGGGTAACTGTGAAAGTGTTGAGGTGGGGTGTGGCAGTTAGCTGTGGCTGCACAGGGATAATAGGGCTGGATGAGGGGATAGAATCCTTTTAGGACATTTTCCATAAACAATAAACACATAAAGCATTTTAATATTTAACATGCTTTTCAGGCTACATCACATCTTCATAAAAGCCTGCAGTCAGAATTGGCTGGCAGTGCATTTACTTGACAAGATGATGATCACATGTTCACTTTATGTGCAGAGTAGATTCACTTGAGGCTTCCTTTTTTAAACATACAGTATGTTTTTTAAATGAACAACACGTGAACATTATTTAAAGAACTCATTCACATTTTGTTAACCAGTTCCTCATTCTTATGTTATGTTGTAAGACGGTACGGTTATATGATGTATTTTATTCCGTAATTATTCATTCAGAATTAAATAACTCCAAATCAAATCGAGTTTACATGAAAATATTAATTTCTAATTAGGGTTGACATGGTAACACGTTTTGCCTTCTCTTAATTCCAACATGACGGTGGAAGTGACGCACTCATGCACATCAGAAATACATAAATCCTTTCCTGGTTCTCGCCATATTAGCTAGATGGAAAACAACATAACAAAAATTACTTATTGCTTCAATCTGGGTTATTTTTTAATTACTAGCTACACACGTATACTACTTCACTTTTTTGAGCAGGAATTGGCTTAGAAAGAAGAATAAACCACTCACTTTATTGGGAATTAAGTTTAATTTCAAATTGTCATTGGAATTAGATGTTTACACAGCTGTTTTTCATCTATTTAAAGCTAAATTAACTTTTATTTGGTGTTAAGGTGGAATTAAAACTCTGATGTAAAAATTTTTTTAAGAGAACTATGAAATGGACTGCACCAATTAGCAGGCAATTTAACTTGCTGACATTAAGGGAATATTTCTATCTTTGGTTTATAAACTCTGATCCTTTCTGGGATATACTGAAAAAGTTTCAAGCTACTGATTTAAAAGCTTGAACAAGGTAGATCCGGACTTCTAATACAATTTCAATTTTGAACACAATTGTTTTTACCAAAGAAAAACTGAAAAACAAAATTATGCTCGCTGATATTTCAGGTTGTTTAACCCATCAAAGTTATGTACTGTCTTTTAAAATATTTTGGTCATAATATAGCTAATTAGAGTTAAATACTCCACAAGAATCGATCATTTCTTTCTTGTTTTTGAGGCCACAAGAAGAAAATGACGTCATTTTGTTTTCACAGACATGGTTGAAAACACATAGAGCTTGCAGAACAGGAGACATATTGTGTGACTGGTCTAGCATTTGTGGTGAGCATGGTTAAAGTGGAAAAGCATGAAGTGAATAGTTGCCACTTCCACGTATTTACTGATGCAGGGCTGTTTTAATAAAACAGCTGATCGAGGTGTTAAGAAAGTGTGAAGATGTTTACAACACATGCTGCGTGCACAACTCAACCCACAAAGTATTTGGTTACTATGAAATAAGCGGGTCAGTTGTTCATTACACATTAAAAGACAGTCATCACACTAGCAGTGATCCCCTGTGTTGCAGACGCAGCTTCTTGTCAAGTATGAACTTTTTTTTTGTTCTTGGGATCTCGAGAGTTAGAACAAACTTCGCTCTTCTCGTGAAGGATGAAACAAGCTTTCGACTGGGGGGCTTTTAATCACAGACTTTTAACATTTCAAAGGTTTTTTTTTGTTTTGAATTATGGCAGGATATTCATCTCTCCTGTAGCCTTGCTGATTATTACAGTCTTAAGACCTGTAATTGTAATTAGTCACAGAAGTGTGCATTCTCCCCTCCCTTTTACACATCAAACAGATGAGTGGCCACACTGAGATTTTTCGATGAGTCATGTAGGCTACATAGTGCCTCAGCAAAATCTTAACAGGATCAGTGAAGTTATTAATGAGCTTAATTCAAAACTCCTTTGTGGAAAATTTGATGTGTGTCTGCTTTAAAGAAATTGCCTGCATGTCTGGTGCTATGCTGATCTGATAAGTTAAGGTTTGTTTGTAATCTACAGTCACCAGCCACTTCATTCGGTTTCTGAAAAGCAAAAGGGAAGCTTGTTAGGTGGTTCCTACCATTGTCATCTTGGCAGCATCATGTGTGCCAGCGTCGATCTAATGGTAGCAAACTGGCTAATTGGCAGGTATGCTAAAGCTATGGTGTTGTGTTAATTAATTAAAAACTGTGATTTTGCGCCTTTTTGTAGCAGATATTGAATATCTGTCTATCAAAATGACACACTCATAATTATTCTGTTTTTTTTTTTTTAGATGAAATAACATACAAACGGATGAGTTATTAAAAAAACACCCCCTTCAAAGTGGTCATAAAGGTAAATTAGACCTATTAAACATGAATTTTTTTTTTTTTTTTTTTACCAGACTATAAACTTGTTGATTTCTGCTGTGAAGGTGGTCTATTTTCTAATACGGGAGACTGTGGTGATTTGCTGTTTGTGAGCCCCTAGTGGATGAAGAGAGAACTTCAATTTTTTGCACTTCGACAAAGAATTAACTTTTTTCTAACCAAGGTTGTTGCTTGGGCATACCTTGATACCCAGGTAGATCACCCTTGACCTTTAGAGATGGACGAACTGGTCAGGCATTTTACCATGGGCTAAAAGTTTTATTCATTAATCAAACTCTGGGGTTGGAAACTCTTGTCCTAGAGAGCCGCTCTCCAGCAAGTTTCCCTGCCGGATCATACCTGACTCAAATCAATGGGTAATTAACCCACTTGTGCAGAATTTGATCTCAAGCGCTGCACAAAATACATCAAACTCAGTAGATTGATGCTCCAGCTAACATTCGGCTGGACACTTAAATTTTTAAACACATCCCCCTTCTGGTGTGGTCCCTGTGCCTGAGTAATTCATTTATCAAAATAATCAGCACACACAAAACTTACTTCACTGACCACCAACCCAAGCTACGCATTGATCTACAGCCCATTGCTTGTTTTGCTTCCATGCTAAACTAATGACATATTTTAAATCCCCTTTGGATCTGTTACAGTGGATGCAGCTGCCTATCGGAACCAAACAGAGGAAACAGATGAGGTATGAAGAAACTGTGGGTTAAAAGAAAGAAGAAAAAACAAATAAAGACGGTCAAATGTCCAGAAATGATTGACATGTTAGTCACAGTAGGACATTCATTAATTGCTGTGGACGATTATAATGATTCCCATTATGCTCAGTGCATGTCCAAATGTCCTTGTGCAAGACACTGAATCCCTAGTTGTTCCTGGTGGCCAAGTTAGTGCTGGTGTGCACGGAAGCTCTGTTTTGTTAGTAGTCACATAAAACCAGAGAGGGTAAATTATCAGTCCATCCATCTATTATCTACCGCTCTATTCCCGAATGGGGTTGCGGGGGTGCCTGGAGCCAATCCCAGCAGACATAGGGGGAGAGGCACGGTACACCCTGGACAGGTCGAAATTTATCAATCCATTGTGAGCAAAAGAAAACAAATGCTATGCCATCTGTAGCAATGGGTAGGGGTATATTCCTTAATGCCCACAATCCCCCTATTCCCCAGTCCTTGAATAGACACAATACAACTATATAAAGACACACATGTTCAGTCACAAAGCTCAACCTGGTGTTGAAACTTTGAACCAGCCCGCTATGGACTGCAGGACAGGAGGCATCCTAAGGTCATGACCTTTTATTTGCACTTGATTTAAGGTCAGTGAGACAAATAGCTTCATAGATATAGGCAAAAATCAGATTTTTTGTGAAAGGTTCACCTCCTGGGGAAAGCATAAATCCGATAATTTGATACAGGTCGTCCTCTTGGGGACCTAAAAAGGTATATCGAGTATCAAAATCCAGTTGTCAAAATTGTTTGTGTTATCACGCTCACACAAAGAATATCTGGAGGCAAGGGGCGTGATGAAACCTGACACTCCACGTCTCCTGCCTAATAGCCACTGGAATCTGGGACAGCCCTCTATAATGTATTAGAATAAGCAGGTATAGAAAATGGATTTGACTGTTTATACTACTACCTTAATATAACATGTCATCATGATAAGTGTGTATGCGAACACATAAATCTAACAGAACAGATTCTTCTAAAAACAATATGTCAACCAAAATTTCAGAGGGTAAAAAAAGAAGAAAAGGGAATTCGTTAACTATTTCTATACCGCTAAAACTAATTCAGGGTTGAAGGAAATTATTGCTGCAATTACTGGGCAAGAGGCGGGGTACACCCTCTACAGGCCGCCATTCCATCACTTTTACAACAGAGGAACAAACAATCAGTCAAACACACATTCACTCCTAAGGAAAATTTCAAATGATCAGTCAACCTAACAGGCATGACTTTGGATGGTCATAGGAAGTCAGCTACCTTCTTGCTGTGAGGCTGTAGTGCTAAACACCACACTACTGTGGAGCCTCAAAAAAGGGAGTTATATATTATAAAAGTAAAGTAGCACATTATTTAGTTTAAATCAGTATACTTCAGTATTTTTATCAACAGGTTCTGCAGCAAATTGCTTTTTTTTGTGTGATCTCACAAACCATCAATTGAGGTCAAAATAAAGGTTTGACAAAAGATTTATTTTCTGCTGTCACTAAAAATGTATTTTTTCTCCAATTAGTTTGCCTCCTCTTGTTTTCAGATAACTTCGTAGTTAAAGTAATTGAACAGACTTTATTCATAGCAGACATGATGACTGAAAATAGCATCCATGTTTGTGAATGAGGGCTACCTTCCAATCAGAGGACATCCTGTTCTAGTGTGTTTTTCAGTTAAGTTTAGAAGTGGAATGTGGTCCTAGTTATAGGGAACTATAGGGAAGCTAGTTATAGGGAACTGAACATAACTTGGAAGAGTATATGTGGAAACATCACTGCTCTTTTATTGTGATTATGTTGGTTTGTTGGCCAATTTATTTAGTTTAAAGAAAACCGATCTCAAAACTACTGAAACTGATGCTAACTATTCTAGTAGCAAAAGACAGCTAAAGATGTATTCTTTTTCTCTTTCCTTCTTTCTTTAATGAGTGTGAGTGTACCTTATTAACTAATTAATAAAGGGGTTAAAGAGAAGCGTGTAGACTGGGAAAATTACAGGGTGAGTCATAATTGTTTGGTGTGTTAATCCATAATAGTTTAATTTGTGAATTAATACACTGAAACCAAATGATGGCTTTGGTGACTGCTTGGGTCAGAATTATGCAAGTATTTCAAGGTCTTGGCATCAGATTGTGCCCTCTGTGATTTTGGTCAAAGATGTACTTTTAAGAGCTAATATTCTCCTAATAGTGCATTTGATACATATAGTAATTTTCAAGGAACCCAAAGCCCTTCCCATTGATTCAATTACTCATGCACACCATCTTGTCACACTGTTGTGTAAACTACATGTGTACTTATAGAGGATGTTCAGTCACGTGATCCCCACTGTTTACACCACCATGTTAGACGGTAAACATACAGTGATAACCAACGCAAGCCTAGCATGTACACACAAACTAAACCATAAAACACACACAGCAAGTATGGATCTGGTATCAAACACTTGCAAAATATATCGAGTTTCCGCAAACAATTAGCTCATTTTGTTCTGATGGGTCACAGATTTTGTTGTGACACCGGAAACACGATGACGTCACTCATGTTGTCGTATCTTGTCTTTTAATCAAGCAGGACACTTTTGGTATGCATAATTTTCATACAGGAGATCACAAATGTAATAATTTAATCCGAAAGGTGACGTACTCTATAAAAAATCTGATACCTCTAAATTATTCAATTTGAGCATTGTGTCCTGCAGTCTATACATAGCAAGTGCTCGACATTCATCGCTAGTGTCAGCCAGGCTACTGTTATTATCTGGATTGTGTAATTTTTGTAGGTTAAGAAGAAACCTGGCCAAGTAACAACACAAGCTACAAATGTAAAATGCACAACCTACCTGATATAAGGTGTTAACTGCAAACAAAAGTGTGACTAAACAATATAAATAAAGCATAAAAACTGAATTTTATCCTATTTACTGTCTATGTGCCAACCATTAAAATTTCCTTTTGGGCATGAATAATCCCGATTTAATCAATTTCTGCTGCTATCTTCGTTACAGTACATGTGCCATATGCGTACGTTATGCCACTCTTTTACATCTTTCTGACCATTTTGCTTAATTTGGGGACCCAGAAATATTAAAAACTACATCCACTATGACACATATAAGCTAACCACTAATGATGCGTATAAATGGGTGTGTTAAAATTTATTGTTTATGAAATGATTGGTAGTGACCATTGGTACTGGTTAAGTGCTGGTTGTGATAATGGTGGGAGGATGAGCCACTAAAATCAAATTTAGGAGACTTCCACCAACCATACCTCCAGTGTGTGCATATACAGATGCAATGGCTCCTTACAGCTACCAGCCACTACTGCAGTTTAATGCTGTGTTAGGAGGAAGTTATTTTTTACAGCTTTATTCAGCTCGTACTTCCGGGTTATCTTGCAAAATAATAAGTCATAGAACTTAATGAAGAAACATATTGCATAATAGAACTATTAACATCTATTAGGTCACATAAAAGACGGTGTATAGATGTTCACAAGGTCATTCCAACTGCTAACAAAGGCAACCTTTGTCCTGCCATAGATCTTTCATCTGTTGAAGCTTTGCAGTTTATTTGCAACATCTAAGTGAGCTCCATTTTTGCAACTTGTTAATAATCTGAAGATTTCATACCACTTTTGTAAGTTATAATTTCAACACTTTGAACACAAGAAAAAGCCTTTTTTCTACTCCTTTTTTTCTTTTTGCTTCGTATTCTGCGAAAGAAAGTAAATATCCGAAAAAGAAACCCATGGGAATTGAATCGTGGAATGGTGTGTATGGAATATGAACACGGATTGTGTGTATGGTGTGTAGCCTACCGTGATTTATAGGTATTGTTTTACAGAACAATGTGGTACCATGCAAGAGGGACAACAACATAAAGCTCTAGAAAGGTCAGACTATTCTTTGAAGACTACTTCTGCTTTACCTCGCAATTAAATTTGCATTACCTTACAATATCATTTGCTATGTTTTGTTCTTCTTTCCTTTTAGTTTCTTGGTACAAGCTTTATCATGCTTCTGAGTCATAAGATAAATTTATGTTGATCCAGGCCGGTAGTAATATGCTTAAATTAAAGGGAAACATTATATTTGCTGCAGAGAGTAGCTATGATTTGACACTATGATTTTCAATTGCTGATCTGCAACTGTATCCCGCTGCTGAGTTCAACTGCTCCCTCTGATTCTGATGGTAAATTTGTAGTTGGATATGGCTATAGTTTGGTTGTGGTTCAGTCTGGCATGTGTCATGTGTTACTAATGTACCAAACGAGTTAAAGAAAATCACTGTACACTAAAACATTGCATGTAGCCAGTGTAAGCCCATTAAAACTGAATATGTCACAGTGAGACTATGAAAAGCAAAGCAAAGCCATGAGTATAGCTACAGCCAAGTTACATTGGTGTCATCTCGAAGGAGACTGTTGCATGCAGAATCTGTCACAACAGCAGTCAGTGTGAGAGCTAGTGAAGCATCGCTTCCAGTTTTCTTTCTGAATGCGGCAGTGCAGATGTATGACTGTTCAGCTGAAGGTAATTTAACTCTTAAAAACCAGTGGTGATTGGCTGTAATACATAAAATGGAATAAGACACAATCAGACATTTTGGATGAGTGAAGAATGACACCAAGGTGTGGAAAAAACAGTTTTTACTTCAGGTGAAATGGATGAAACTCACATAGATCTGTCACAGAAGCAGAGATTGAGCCGGATGTCATATCACTCCATGTTTTGCGCTATATACACTTAATAGAAGACACATTACAGCACAGCCTTGAAAAACGGGTGCAAGAGCGGCAAAGGATTACAAACAAGAAATGAAAGTAATGTGAAAGAACTAAAAATAACTCATCTTCTTCCCAGAGAGATGTTTTTTTAACTTACTGTAGCTAAACTAAAGCTTTGGTTTTTCCCTCCAGATGAAAAAACAGATCCAGAACACACCTAAAATAAATGAATAAAATAAAACACCATCTCCTGAAAAGAAGGTTCACTCTGGTTTATCGACGTCAAGAAATATGTCTCTAAACATCGCAACACAAACTAACTCCAGAATACTGAACTGGGTCATAGGCATGTAAAAGGTCCCAAATAAAGACTTAGAAATTATATAAACATCAGACTTTGTGGACTACAAAATTATTTTATGCCTAATTATTCATTTCAAATTTGTAACAAGGTCAAGTGCTGGCTTACATAAAACGGTTATACATGATAAAAACACTACTGAGACTGAATTAATGTATTTTCATAAGCCTTAGTTACATTTAATTTCCCTTAGGAAATTGTAACATGTCTTAGCCCTTTAAAGCCTGACCTGAGAACAACTGGGGAGAAAAGACCAATTTTTTAAAATCTGAATTCATTGTTTGACCCTTTAATAAAATCTACCAAAAAAAAAAAAGTTTTCAAACACAGTAAGCAAAATTATTATTTTGTTAAATGCCTATCTGCATTGTGAACTATTATTAAAGGTTTCTGTATGGCATACCAATAGATTGTTGTCATCTTCAAGGGATACAATATGAAATATAAAATTCATTCAAATAAAATTCCACACACCTTTTAGGTAAAAAAAAAAATCTTATTTTTCACTTCATGACATAAATTTGAGGTTTTCTGAGCAGTTCCTCACTGTTCAAAACTGTTTCCTCTCACATTAAAATAAGAATCTGGGTCCTCTAAACTAACTAAAACAAACTACATCTTAAAAAAAGATGGCTATTTTTATCTGAAGTCATAGGCTGTGGAGTCAGCGGTTTTTGAGAAATGATAGTGAGGCACTCCTGAAATGTGTAAACATTTAAATCATCATTGTTAAGGCTTTAATTTGTCAAGATGGATTCGAAAAAAGAAATGACCACATGACAAAAGGTTTATACAATCATTTTTAATTCAATTAATAAGTGAAGTTAACCTTCAAAACACCAACTTAAAAGCAGCATCTGACACACGCCAATCCAACTATTAACAGAGACTAAGCTACAACAACCTAGATGGTGGCATCCCACCAGTTTTGAGAGTCTTGTCCAATTTTCAACAAAATATGGATCATGAATCTGTTGCATACAGTGGCATATGGGATATGGTGGCACCAGCAGAAGTGATAACTGCCATGCCATGCACCAC
Organism: Pseudomugil tenellus; assembly: GCA_037177515.1. NCBI lineage: Eukaryota > Metazoa > Chordata > Actinopteri > Atheriniformes > Pseudomugilidae > Pseudomugil > Pseudomugil tenellus. Next base: position 6,571,928 of record JBAMHX010000005.1, read on the forward strand.
ACAATCCCACCTATCACCTTTACACCTGCAGTCCTTTTAGAAAAAAATGGCCAGCAGACAACAGTTAAGCAGTGGTGATTATGGTGTGTGTGTGTGTGTCAATCTGGCCTGTGTTAACACTTTGATCTGATTCCTTGTGATCTTTGCTTGTGGGGCCCCCTGACTTGTGGCAATAAAAAAAAAACATTGCAGTGTCATCATGTTTTAAATCTCTCTCTTCTGCTCTGCTAATTGATACGAACTACAAGCCCTGTTACAAGACAAATGCAGCACTACCAGGCCCGAAGGGACTCTAGAGAGAGAGAGAGAGAGAGTGTGTGTGTGTGTGTGTGTGTGTCTGTGATTAAAGGCAGGGAGCTGGTTAGGTATGCTGGAATAGATATGTATGGGTAGATGTGTTCCCCTTGAGAATGATGATGACTTTCTATAAAATGAAACATGCACAATTATTTCCTACATGTGGACTACCCTTGTAATGTCAGTGGTTCCTGGCTGTTATCTCCCGTGTCTTTTTACTGGGTAGAATTACTCTTACTTTCATGTCTGTGTGTAAAAGTGAGCAACTTATTGAAACAGAATCTTATGCTTTTGCTTGGTTACTGCACAAGACTTTCTGGATCTGGCCCCTGGTCAACTCAATTTCATTTACAACTCTTGACAAGCTGCATGAGGTGGACAAGGTCAAACCTCTCTAGTGTGTCTAAACAACAATTCATACTTAAAAAAAATCCGCTCTGTGAATCTTCCATTGCCTGCCTGGCAGCCATCTTGAGCTCTGAGCTGCCAGTGTCTCCCTGACAGGTTCAATGGCTGCCTAGCTGTGGGTCATGCCTGAACACATGGGGTTGTATCTTGTCAAGAACCTGATGGCTCTACACTGGGGCTGCTTATCTCCCAGACAGACTCACTGACGGTATGGTAGCAGGTGAAAGGGAAGAAATAAAGGGAGGGGAATTGCAGAAGGGAGTCAAGAGGCCTTGAAAGTTGGCAATAGGGGAGAGGGGAGGGAGGACATAAGCATCTGAAGATGAAGGAAAGAGGTGATTCAGGTAAAGCTGAAGGGAGAGATGAAGCAAAGGGAGAAAAGCGTTGACTGAATGAAGGGAGGGATTTAAAAAGAATTGGATGAGGTAAAGTGGACAGAAGGAATAAAAGATGTGAGAAGCAGTAAAATGGGAAAAAGTAAATGGAAGAAACGTGATAGCACTTTAGGAATAAGGCCGGCAAACGAGGCAAAAGATTGGCAAGAGAGGAGAATAACGCTGTTTATATGAGCCGAACCAGAAAAGGGCAACATGAAAGGAGTGGAGAAATGCTGATGACTCTGAATAAATAGAAAATGGTACCCTAAGATGAAAGATTTTAACAGGAGACAGAGAATGAGGAAGATAAGAGAATAGAGAAAAGACATGCTGATAAACCTCCTTTGGGTACTCTGATTGAAAGGACTGGTGCAAACCAAGGGGGAGGAACAGGCTGCTGAAAAAGCTAAATAGAGGTAAAAACAGGTTTGCCACTTATGCATTCAGGTATCAGAGATACAAGGCCGATAGAGAGGAGAGATACAAATAGGTCAGTGGCGGCTGTTGCCTCTGAGGTGGATGTTTATTTCACTTTTGTTCTTTCCATTTAGAGAAAAATTGGTATCTTTATCAGCCCTCTATCACCAGCTTCCATTTTGACAAATGCAAACAGCAGGTGCACAAAGAGATGTCAACACTTCATACAATGTGAATGCCACAACCATTAAACCAAGAGCAAAAACTTTTATGCTGGCATAGGGTACAGCTATGTGTATCCAACAGACTCGCATAACTGCATAGATATCACAGGTGACCTTTTAAAGCTGCACAATGCGACTTTAATATCTCCCCTCCCTGTCTTCTATACCCTCCACTCTCCTCTCCTTGTCTTTCCCCTCTCATCTATAATAGAGGCAATTACCTCTCATCTTCTCATCTTATCTAGAGCATCCTCCTCCCATTCAGCTTCTTTTTTTCCTCTCTCTCTCTTTAAATATCTTAGTGGTCTTCTTTCCTTCAGCCACACCCGTTAGCTGTCAAAATCCTTTTTTGTCAAAAAAATGAAGTCTATTTGCTTAAAAGCTGACAGGAAGGATCTGATGGTGATTTGGCAGCGTGTCATTGCAAGTAATGACGTTTGGAGTTCCCAGTTTCATTGGACTACATTATAAAGTGTTTGATCTATACTTCCCCTTCTTAGCACACTTCTCTTTCTTTTTCCTTTCACCCCCATCACACAGATCTTTGACAGGCGTAAAAATGAGACGGAAGACTTTTTAGTCTCTTCTAAAAGGAAACTAGGGGTTTTGGGTGGGCTGGTGGGAGAGGGCAAAATCTAATATATTCCAAGAGTTTTGACAGGATGGTAGTTTTAATATTTTAACTCTTTGAAAGAGGTATTATAGTTCTGGACTGCAGAAGAGCCTCCGCACAGATTCACTTGCAAATGATATCCCTCACCAAGGCAGGGCACACATTTAGGATAGAAACCTATCCCTGTGCTGAAGTAGGGTTTGAGTGTTTTATGTGGAATATCTGATCCTATATTTATATTTATATATAAAAAAGATGTAGCATCACAATCCAAGGTTTGTAATTTTGTATCTCAAGCAATGGCATGACTTAACTGAAACTGTAACATATAAATATAAAAATGAAAAAAATGAAGTGTGTAACAATATATTTTCTCATGTTTAGACCTAACCTTGTGCTTTTACATCTACTTTAACTATTCATGGGTTGAGTGTAGTGACAAAGGATGTAGACCTTTACAAAGAGCAGTGAAAATGTGCAAGACGAATCAAAATCACTGATTTCTTTTTCACAAAATGTGACAAATGTCTTTGGATTCAATAACTCCTCCTATCAAAATAACCAAGCACAATATTTGTTTAGACTCATTAAGTGAGGTATGACCCAGAGGCAGCAGAAGGAGAATATGGCTGTGTTTGAATGTACGCCCTATGCCCTAAACCTTCATTCACTACATAGGGCTGCACTACATAGAACACTATATAGTGCTCTCAATCTGCTGGCGATTCGGACACAAAGCTCACTAATTTGGAAGCAATCTAATTTCGTGTGAAAATGTTTTATTTGCGTATATTGCATTTTATTCCTCCTAGAGAAGGGATAAAAATTATGCTTCATTGTTTTCTTGTTAAACATTTCTGATGTTCGTATCATTTCCACCATTGTAAGTTCCTGCCCGCAATGTATTGTGGTTTATATTGACCATATAGAGACCATTGATGCTCACTACTTTTCAAGATGCATTGTGGGTAATGAGTGCACTACGTTTTTTCCCAAAGTACATTCGGACACCTCTACAAAATGCCGTGAGCACCATATAGGGCACCATATAGGGCACTATATAGGGCGTAGGGTGCACATTTGGACACAGCCTATGACTATGAGGAATGTTTCCCTATTGGTGCAGATCTCAATCTCAACTCTTCCTGTTAACAGCAGGGTGCTAGAAGGCAGGATGGGATAAGATATGGCTGTCTAAAAGAGCTTTTGCTGCAAACAACACAACAGGCAACCCAACTTTCTTGTTGGGTTTACTGGCTGAACACTGCTGTAACAGTTAGCACATGGTCTCCACACAGCAGGGAAAATAGTTCCTGTTTCAACTCTCAGCTGGAGTCTTGCTTGCATTAAGTTTGCATGTTTTCCCCGGACATGAGGAACACAGGCCACATGTCCAGGTTGTACGCTGCCCCTAATTCGATGACAGCTGGTATGGGCTCCATTTCTCCTTCATCCTCAGTAGCATAAAGCAGGTGTAGATGTAATATTCAAAATTTTTCAGAAATCAAAACAGACAGAAATCAAAAATGACAGAAATCAAAATGTTCAGGATTAGAATGCATGGTTACAACATGGGATGAGCATGCAATGTTTACACCAGAATGATTACCATCAGGGATTTTATTTCTTTAACATAGTCAGCTGCTGTGACAACCACATGCTTATGAGTTGTTTCAGCCTGCAAGAGCAAAGTGCATTTAAGGACATTTTCAGGAGGTTAAGATCCTGCTGTTCTTTTTGGAAAATGAACATCATTGTATAGAAATATGATCAAACTCTCATGCTAGTAAAGAATGCAATACATGTATAATAATAACAAGTTATCCTGCTTTGTAAGAGATAAAAGAAAATGACATTTCCAATTTTTTGTTATTGAAAATTGGGTCAGCAAGTTAAAGAATAACTGTAAAAAAAGTTTGCTTTAGACGAACAGAAAGGAAGAGGAGACATCAGATGTGTTAAGCTATCATGCTGTAATGAATGCTTGCCATCTGTCTCTGCACCTCTATTAAAAACTCCTTCACAAAAACCACAATTACATTACATTCATACACTCCCTTTCTCTCCTGGCACCTCTAATTGCTGCGTAGGCAGCCACCTTTGACATCCTCAATCAAAGAACTTTCACACATGCACATGCAAGCACATATTGCTCACAGATGCACTCAAACTCATTTTAACATATGCCAATATGCACGTGAACAATGTTTTAACTCTAAAAGAATCCGATTATTTTCATATCAATCAAAATACCTCCTCTGTACGGTGGTGTAAAAGTGTGCTGAGACAACGGTGGTGAGAAAGGAGTCAAGTGAAGTGTGTTTGAGGAGCTGTGAGTGTTGGCTCAAGCTAATGAAGTTAAGAAAAAAAGATTTGAGGAAGTGTGGGCTAGCAAACTTAATAAACATCACATGCACTTTTAATTAGCTACATTCTCCTGTGACGACAAGGTACTAACAAGACCAGCGACACTCAATCATGCCTGAGGAAGAGTGTTCGAACGTGCACGTGTGCTTTCGAATGTGTTTGTGGGGGTGCGTGAATGAGCGGAGGTGTATGCATGGGTGGGGGTGTGTGTGAAACTCTGCCCCTGCGTTGATACACAGCACCTCCCCCTCTTCAAGCTCAGTGCCAGTGTGTCAAGAATTAGCGGAGACTCATAATTGCATGAAAACTAATTTCATCTCTGAAAACCCTATTTAATGGCAGCAATTTTATTGCCTTATCCTCTGTGGCTATAAATTATGTGAATTACTGTTCTTTTTGCTTATAAGTAGATGAAAAAATTAAGCCCTCAGTGGATAATAGATACAGTTTGAATAATGGCATCTAGTAATACATTAAATGTTATCTGAAATATAAAAATAGTCCCTGCAAAGCAACTTTCAGCAACAGTTTTAAATTCTGCGGAGAGACCTAATTCAGATTTGTGAAGCTGATATAATTGCATTGTTCATCATAAATTTCAAGTAATCTTCCCATATAAGATGACATGGCTGCCCTTGGACAGTGTCTCAACTTACAAGTTCGTACAGAATAACTTATCATAAAAAAACCTCATGAAATTTTCGGAATGATTAAGGTACGCCTGACGTACTTATATCAGATATGTTTCAAGCATTTCTAACAGCAGACAGGTGATAAAGTCAAAGTGCATTCGATTTTTCAAAATGTATTTCATGAATTTTAAGTGGTAATTGTAGCAGTTAACAGTTTATAGTTCATGATAAAACCAGAAACGTTAGAAACCTGCCGCTGTCCTGAAGGATTATTAGCAATGATTTTAGGTCATGTTAACAAAGAGATGAATTTGGTCGTATCCACTAAAGTTTATTATCAGGATATTTCTTCCAAGTGGAACCGTGTAGAATCCACAGAACAAAATACATTTTTTTTTAAAAAAAGCGAGCAAGTGTGAAAATTGTTTGGTTTGAAAACATAGCCGTATACACCAACCCCCCCCCCCCCCACCCCCCCGCCAAACTTGCAGGGGCAAACTCCATCAACTTGAAAACAATGGTGGATAACTATTTTGTGTTAATTATTTCTGCTTTTTAATTCATTTCTGCAGCCTATCGTGCATTTTGTGTACGAAACAGTTCATAGTGCTTTGTATTTTAACATACATTGAACACATTACAGCAGATTACACAAGAAGCATTAAAAAGTGCATTGAAACAAACTTTGAAAATCCGAATGAAACAGAAACCGTTAAAACAGAATAAACTAGGATGTTACAGTTTGATGAATTAATGATGGTTTCGAGAAAAGTCGACAAAAATAAAAGTTTTTAACCTTGATTTAAAACAGACCCAAAGTCTTCTGGGAATTTTTTCCACAAGTGAGGAACATCAAAACTGAATGCTGCCTCTTTATGTTTAGTCCTGACTCTAGGGAGAGAAAGTAAAATCTGATGACATGAGCGTCTGCTTGGTTCATCACAAACCACATGATCCTAAATATATTTAGTTCCAAAACATTTCAGAGATTTTCTGTCTTTATGCAAACCAGTGAAGAGAAACATACTGTTGCAGACTGAATATGATGTTAATATAACAAGTTGGCAGGTATGGTGAAGATGAGGGAGGAGCTCACTGGTTTACACAGTTCTGCTTGATAGAAGAGTCTAAGTTAGATCTTTCCACACATGCCTCATGATAGTCTGAAAGTTGCAACATGGAATGAATAGTCTTACTTGAGTTCTTAAAAGGCAGATCACAATCCAGCCAACCATCAGGTGAAGTAGGTGGAGGCAGGTGGAAAGCAGGCAGGCCGAGGAGCTGGAGACTCCAGGAGGCAGAGACTCTACAGGAGCTGTCCTTAAGCGACGCAGCAGTGACGATAATCTGGCTGGGAATTGCTGCGGAAACACCTGGCTAGTGATTTCCAGAGGCAGGACAGGTGTAAAGAGGGTCGCTAAAACTGCTAAGGCACCACACAACTACATCACCGAGCATGACATTCCACCCAACACTCAACCTGCTGCGCAGTTCCAATTGATCTCCAGCTGCCTCACAAGATTTATAAACTAACAGCAGGAAACCAGTAAACTCTACTTTTTTTTATAAAGCCCTTTAGAACAACTGTCTTTGGAACAAAGTACTGTACAAAAATCAACCAAAGCTACAAACAATTTAAAAAAATGCTTCTAAAAATATAAAAACAATAAACAATTTGAAAGAATAAAAGAAAAGAAAATAAATAACTAAATATAATAAATAAATATTGGTCTGAGTGACTCAGTTGTGTTCTGGACTAATTGCAGCCGCACAGTAGACTTCTTGGAATGACCTGTAGGGACAGCATTACACAAGTCCATCCATCCATCCATCCATCCATCCATCCATCCATCCATCCATCCATCCATCCATCCATCCATCCATCCATCC
>JBAMHX010000005.1:6612774-6628208 GCA_037177515.1 Pseudomugil tenellus
GGGGGACATTTAATTAACTTATGTTGTGTATTTGCAGTGATAATTAATGGGTCAAAATGATGCTGTAGAAAGAACTTGAAGCTTTAAAGGTGAAGACTTTGATTTCTTTGCAGTAGTTCTGAGCCAAGAATATAGATTTTCTCTGGTAGGTGTCCCAATGGTTTATGTGGTAATGAGTTTTATGACCATGTGTTTGAAGACAGAGAATAAAGTCCTGATCCTATTCTGACTAAAAGCTTAAAGTCAAGGTTAGATTGCATAAATTTGGCCATGTTGACATTAAAGCAGATTAAGAATATGCAGTATATTACAATCCATTTTTGGTGCTTAAGTCCTTTTCTTTGTGGGTAAAGTTTTCCCAGTATGTATGTATATTTTATTTTATATTTGAGCAAAAAGAAAAGCCAAATGCACAGAACCTGACATAAGACATAACTTTATTATGTTTTACAAGAAAATAAAACCTGTCATGTTGTTACAATGCAATGTTCTCCAGGGAAAACCTCCAGAACATGGATGTTACTTTGACACTTGCCACCTACCTAAACATTTCTGCAAACCTATCATCCTCCCATAAGGGAACAACACTCCCCTACACTTGCAGTAGCAGCAGTGGGGGAGGCTGCTGTTCGCCCACTGCTGCCACTAAAAGTCTGATTTAATAACATGACAATCCTGGAAAAGCCACCATTTTTTATGTATAACTTCACCGTGTAGTTGACCGAATTGCATGATAACCATAAATAATCCACAGCTGTTGTGTAATGCAAACATTTTTTATTTGTTACTGATGATCAAGAAGGGAGGGACTGATTCTGGGTAACAACCAAGAGTTAGGGTGCTCCTGCTGCCTCTATGGTCCCAGATGCCAATAAGATAATGTTACATTGGTGTGTAGAAACTAGTCCAATACACAAGATATTTTCCAACAACCCATAAGGCCCAGAGGATCTTTTTCCTGTCAAAAATGGCAGAAAAGTCTTGGTCTTTGGATTTTTTTCCCTGGCCATAGCTTTAAAGACAGCAGGACAAAGACCTATACAACTATAAATAGTTGGTCATGAAGTTACGGCTAATTTAAATCTAATATTTTCACCTTAAGTTCAGCATAGGATGTTACAATATTGCAATGTAACTGTCTTTAAAGAAAAGTTGCCATTAGCTATGATTCCCCTAAGAGGAAGGTCCCTGCAGATGTATTCTCCCAGAGGTGACAGTGACAGAGAAGAACAATGCATTTATCTTCTTTTTTATTACTATTATTACTATTTACATTTTACCCAATTATCCCAAAGACATATGTAAACATTTCCAAAATGTCCAAAAAGTTGTTTATTTTAGTTTCCTGTGTTTTTTTCAATACATAGATTGGGAATTTCTTTTTTTCTATTTGTTTTCTTTCTATTTTTGAGTCCATTGATTTTTTAAATTAATTTGACCCAATTATAACTTGGAGATTATGAAAGTTCATTTTCTTCTGAAAAAAGATGTTAAATACATGATAGTGAGGTACAGGATTACCATTTAATGACCTATAATGCACAAACAAATGCAGCTAAGCATTACTTCCAAAAACCCTGTAAGGTTCAGTCTGTTTACAAGAAAAGTTGCATCAAGGCACTTGTAAAGATATATTATGATTTAATTCAGTGATAATTTCAGTTCACTTTTGAGTTTTGTATGAAAAGTAAGTTTAATTCAACAGACTATTATGCTATCAAATAAAATAATAGTTTAAAGAAGTGTTTAAAAAAAACCTCTTTATGCAACTACCAAAAAGCTGTGGACCAACAACCCCCACCCCCACGCAGAACCACCCGGAATTATTGCTTTCATCCACTTTAGCTTGATGTCACAAATGATGCATTCTAGTTCAGTCCTGTCCTGACCTTCCATAAAACCAAAGTAATGATCATAATTTTGACTTACTTTTTTAATCATCTGCATTGTGATGTTGATATTAATGTATCATTGTTTGTTTTTTTCTGTTTTGTTGTGTTTTGTCCAGGTCAGAAGTACTCCACAAGCGTGGTTCCTTTAGCTCATTGACCTCGACAAAACAGAGTATAAGGACAAAAATCGGTTAGATGCACAAGATGTGCCCTCCTAAATCAGCTTTAGAATATTTTTCCTTTGAATATACATCCATCCATGAACTACCACTTATTCCCAAACGGGGTTGCACAGGGGCTGGAGCCAATCCCAGCTGACATTGGGGTGAGAGGTGGGGTACACCCTGGACAGGTTGCCAGTTCCTTGTAATATATTATTTTAAAAATTGGCGTCAATCAGATATGATGAACCCCCCACCACATTTTTTCACTTTGGGCTTTTGGGGCTCCTAAAACGATAATTGTATGTGAATAAAAGATCTAAAAGATGGCAATGAAAACCTTAGGTTTTCTCTTCTCTGTGTGGACATCAGCTTCATTTTAATAATCACTCAGGCTCTGTACAGTCAAAACCTTGTTTGGGCTCTTTGGAAACCCCAGGTTAAAGCGGTCACTAATTTGAAGGAGAATGCTAGGTAATGCTAAGTGTAATTTTGTGATGTAACTGTTCTACATTTCAAATATATTGTTATGCTTGTTGGACAGATTGCAGGTTGTGCAAAATTCATTGTCCGGCCATCTATCATCTCTAATAACCTCCCTAAACTGGCTTCCAGTATATTATATAGTCCATCCATCCATCCATTTTCTACCGCATATTCCCGAACGGGGTCCCGGGGGGGCTGGAGCCAATCTCAGCAGCCAACGGGCGAGAGGCAGGGTAGACCCTGGACAGATCGCTAGTCTATCACAGGGCCACACACATAGACGAACAACCACGCACACACACACTCACACCTATGGGCAATTTAGAGTGTCCAACCAGCCTATCCCCAAGATGCATGTCTTTGTACTGTGGGAGGAAGCCGGAAAACCCGGTGAGAACCCACGCTAATACGGGGAGAACATGCAAACTCCACACAGATAGGCCACCGCCCGAGCCGGGGATCGAACCGGCAACTTGATTGCAGTGAGGCTACAGCGCTAACTACCTCACCACCGTGCAGCCCCATATATTATATAGTCCAGTTTAAAATTTTACTACTTTTTTCTCAAAGGCATGGTCCATATTTCCTGTCTGGACTTTTACACTCTTAAATTTTGCCCAGAGCACTAAGGTCTACATATGAATTAGTCTTTGACATCCAAAGTTAACAGTAGGTGATAAACTTTTTTAGTTGTTTCTCTTAATCTCTGAAAGAAGACTACAGAAGACTACATTTTCACTTCTTCTTGTGCTTTGGATCTAGTGTAATATGAGCATATGTTGACTTTTATCATACAGGTAGTTTTTATTAATTTTCTTATTCATTCAATAATAACTTATATTTATTGCTCACTTGAAAATTAATTATATTTCTACGCATTCAGCTTGTACAGTAATTTGGCTGGCTGTGGATGTTTTTAAACTTACTGTGAGAATAAACTTTGACTTAACTTGTTGTCCTGACAACCTAACACCACACACACATACTCACACACATACTCACACACATGCACACACATACATGGTTTTTTGAGGACAGCGTGGGAGATTAGCACAATAGGACCAATACCAGCTGAAACAAGGCGGAATGCAAATTAAGTGAGTCAACGTCATGAATATACAGATTCTATTAGGTTTCAGCTACTTTTCATTAAAAGCAGCTGGCACCACTAGCACTGTGGTTTGTATGCCAACTCACTTAAGAGAGAGCTGGAAAAACCCAGCTGGTATCTGTGTGTTGGTATTGTGTAAGATGTGTTGTTAAATGATTCACACAACCAGAATGGATATGTATCATATGAAGATACCCATCTGTCCAGCTTAACTGGGCCAATGCTAACACTTGTGAAACAACTGTACATTACAATCATTATTACAGCCATGTTTATATACTGGGCTTAGGCGAGGTCTTATGAATTTATTATAAAACATCTTTAAGGTGCCCTTTAAGTGCCTCATTGTTTTGCTTGTACAGTTTTGAGCCTGAAGCAAGGCTTGTCGCAGGTAGTATTGAGCCAAGATGATTTTTTTGGCTTCATTTTGTGAGTAACTGTTGGTATTTGCTAATTTAAACACATCTATCTTCATTGAAGTTGATTTATGGGTTTGTCATAACAAGCATCTTTCTCCTTTTTAAAATAACTACAGAGGAAAATAACACACATTCAGTCATCACGCAGTGGAATGTGTTCTAAACAAAATAACAGAAGAATGACCATAGGAAATTAAATCCTTTTTTGCTATATTTGCCATTTCACAGGCTATCCTATGCACATTCATGATAATATAATGCATCATCTGCCCCGCCAGCACTGAGCAGCCAGGGATGCCCTCCCATTTCCCCGCCTAACCCGTGATGTCACCTCACACAGAATGTCTCCCCCGCCTACCCCGAGACGTAGATTAGGTGGAGCACTAAAGTTTTCAGATAGGTGCGGGTGAAGTCAGCCATTGGCTTTGCATAAGCTGTAGCCTTCTTTTCAAAGGAATAAAACTATAGAACACAAGAATGAAAAATAAAACTACTTCAGGGATCGTTTTAAGGTAGAAATTAACACTAATAGAAGGTTAAAAGTTCATAAAAGTTGATTTTGCACAATATGGGACCTTTAATCTCTTGAGTTCTGGATTCAGACTAAAACTCAAATAAGATACTGTATGACGATCAGATCACAGGATGACTGAAGCTTTGTGGAAAGAGTCCTGAAAGCAACTCAAAATGAGATTCAGGGTTATGTTGGACCTAAATGTTTCAATGCTTTTGATGAGAGGATGGCTGTTATCCTGGAAAACCGTCTCCTAGGCTTGAATCAGAGGATATTCAACTCTTGCAGTCTGTGGGCCAACCTGGGACAGTGGATGGAATGAGACATAATGTTCCAGAGGTGCGGGATTGAATTTAGTTGTGGTGAATGGGCAGACCAGTCCATAGCATCAATGCCCTTGTCATGTAGGAACTGGTTTTACATCAGAAGTAAACCAGATTTTATTGCAGCCAATGAGCTGACAATAGGTCTGAGGATCTCAACCCAGTACCTAATAGTGGTCAAGTTACCTCTGGCAAGCACATGGGTGTCATGCCCTGCTCCAGCCACACTCTGACTCCAGAGTTAATCAGGGAAAATATCTGCACCTTTCACCAGATTAACCAGCCTGATCACCTACACATTCTCCCAATTCCCTCACACCTCATTACCTGCACTCCTCCAGTCACTCCCTATCGGACATTGACTATGTTAACACTTACTTTCTCCTGGTTCCTCGTTCCTTCTAATGCTGATCCTTGGCTCCTTCCAAGAACCATCCCACTGCCATATTGCACTATCCCAGTCATGTTGACACTGGACTTCGGACAATTTTATTAGGTTAGTCAGAGTTGTCTTGTTTGTTTTTCTTTTATCTTGTTAACCATCAGTCAGATACCACAAATAAGTACCTCACTGTTGAATGACAGAGTGGCAGAGAGGGGGAAAATGTGAAGGAGTATGAGAAGGAGGAGATAGGTGGATGTGAGTGGGGTTGAGGAGTGGAAGGGTTGGGGTGATTGTTGGCAGGGAGAGAGGATGTGTGAATTGGAAGTGTTTAGATTTGTTATTTGGGGAGGTGGGTATGTGGGTGTTAGAATAGGGGGGAGTAAGTGGTCGGGTGGGCAGAAAGAGTGAGGGGATAGGTGTGCGTGGGTGTGTGTAAGTCTGGAAGATGTTGGGTGAAGAGAGGAGGGTGGGTTGGTATAGATTGGTCACTGTCTGTGCGTGGGTATGTCTGTATGTATAGGCGTATGTGAGTACTATGGCTAAGGGAACTGAGGGTGAGTATGGATGTGTGTGGTCATATGGGTGTGGATATGAAGAGTTGTTTGTGTGAGTGTGTGTATCTGGGGTTTAGGGTTTGGAGGGGGTGGTAGGCTGTATGTGGATAGGTGGGTGTGTGTGTGTCGATGGAAGGCAGGTTCTTTGGGGGTGGGGGGTGGGGGGGGGGTTGTCATCTGGTGCACTGGGGGTGGGCTGGCTCCTGTCAGGTGGCGGGCTGGGATCCTGGTCTTCCGCCGGCATGGGTTGGCTCTTATCTTTTTACGTCCCCTCCGGTTGTGTCCAGCAATACATGGAAATTCTGTTGAAATAAGATGTAACTAAAATAAATAAGGATTTCAGATTATCAAGATGATCTTTGTATATACATATTTACATATAGTTCCCCTTGACAAAGCAAATTTGTTCAGCTTGACACAGCAGACAGATCATAATTCTGCCTGCCTTAATGCTGGACAAGACAAGTTAAATAATGACAGAGTGTAGTAAATATTAAAATTAAAACAATACATTCCTGCTGCAGATTATGCCTATACTCAACAAAAGCTCAATTAGCCACCTAGAGCACAAACTGGGGATGAAGCAGTCCCCATTCTCTTTTGCATATCTTTGTACCTTTTAAACAGGTTTTTCATTTATGTTAGTAAAGATTTTTCTACCAGTTGGGAAATTTCCTGAGGTATCTAATCAAAATACTGAAAAACATAAATCATCAAAGCTGCATGATAAACAACATTTCAAGCTTTTTCAGTGGTGGTGGAGCGATCCACTTGACTGCAACCCACTTCTACGGTGTACCCTGACTGAGATCTCTTCTACATATTTGAGCTACCATTCAAACATTAATTTGGGCTCAAATTACACTCAATAACCCTTCAATCATGCTAGAGAGGGGGGGGGGGGGGGAGATAGAGGGAAAGAGAGAGAGAAATCACACATGGCCTGGAAACTCAGACTAGCAAACATCATACTGATAGAAAAACACTTTTTTAGGGATAGTCTTGTTTTGAGTCATGTATGTTGGATAAAAATGGAATGGAATCAAATAAAATTGGGAAATACGAATTTCCCAATTTTCTCTACCATTTAGAGGTCAGATTTGAGGATACAAGAGATTGAAGATTTGATGAGTCATTATTTGCCCTTTCATTTTGAAGTTTAGTGAACTATGTGACTGATGGTGATAATTTGCTGGCAGAAGCAAAACAGAAAAGCGATCATACAAATAGCTTTCACTTAGAATAATTGCAGCATGACTTAAAGTTAAAGTTAAATGGGGATGGATAAAGAAGCTGGATATTTTCAAGTAGATTGATGTGCATGGGCAGCTTCAAACAAAATGCCAAGTTGATTTTTTATCATTATTATTAGTATTAACGTCAGACACTCAAATGAATGCTATTAAGCACAAGGTTTTTTTTTTTTATTTCTGCTTTTCAAAAACTGTCTTTATTAAAGAAATCCTCCCACCAACATCTTGAAATATTGTCAAGCTGGACATTAAAGACAGCAGAAGAAGCATCTGAACATATGCTACTTAACGATGGGAGGTTCAGCTATTTTCAGAGATTCATTTCTCTTGGCTTTGCTTCCTTCAGACCCAAATCTGAAATTTGTCCTTATATAATATGAGTACTTCCAATTATTTTGTTGGTTGTTGGTATGACATACACTACCAGTCAAAACTGTGGACACACCATTTAATCTAATAGGAAAGTGTGTCTATGGTTCTAACTGGTAGTGTTCTTCTGCTTAGTGTTTCCATAAAAGTGTAATTGTTTTTCATTTATCACTATTATCATAAAAGTAGTAGTTTGCTCAAAACGGTCAGATTTTCAGTGTCAGTGCAGAGTGGGTGTTTGTTGACCCTGCTCTAACGGACATGTTCATTTAGCAAATACTGAACTCAGCTGTGCATTTACCATATCACTGGAATACTGACAGATTCTGTTTCTTTTTTGGTTTTTTCTCATTTCTTCACATTTTTCAGAAAAGTTTTCATTTCCATCTGGCTACTTCGTCTTTAGCTTGTCACATACTCAGCGAGAAGCAAGAACTTTGTTCTTGGTCTCGCAAGAAAAAAAAAAGGTTTTGGTCTGGTCAAGACATACTCCATACTCCAGTGGAAAGATGTCCCCAGCCCCCCCCAAAAAATCTTTTGCACGAATGAGATATCTGTAGCACTATATGGCAGTCTTCTACACTCCCTCATTCTTTTACATAACAGAATGATCCATGTCTGTCTTTGTATGCTATTGGCCATGGCCCCGTTTACATGGGCCTTTTAATTCCTCTTTAATTCCGAATAAAAGTTAATTCCGCTTTAAACAAATGAAAAGTAATCATGTAAACACCTACATCTGAGTGGAATTCTCTCCCATCTTGTTGTTTGGTAAAAGCAATACAGTTCGATATATTTGGTCCATCTATTTTTATTTTTTTTTATTTTCCTCCTCAGCTGCTCAATATGGTGAAGTCATATACTTGTTACAAGCTAGTGCTTCAAAAATGTAATATAAATTTAAGCTAAAACGGTTTATATTAGATTGTTTTGCATTTAGCCGCTAAGGCTACAAACCGGTAGAAATTTGCTGCGTGATTACGTCATTACCTCAATCACGTTGGAATTAAGAGATGACAATAAACGTGATGCCATATTAACCTTTCATTCAGAATTAAAATGTCCATTTAAACTCAAAGCTTTATGAATTTAATTCGGAATCAGTTTATACGGAATTAATAATTCGGAATTAAAAGCACCATGCAACCGTACACAATGATGTGTCATGATCCTGCTGCTTTCTTCATGGCCTGATTAGTGATCATCGCCACCTCTGTTGGTGCCTATTTAATCACCTGCTCCAGGCCTGCTCAGTGCGAGATCTACTGTCTTTCCTACAGCCTTCAAGCATTGTTCATGTGTCCAAGTCATAGTGAGTTCCCAGTTTTGACCCTGCCTGCCTCTACCTCTACCTCTGCCTTTGCCTCATCCTCACTGGACTTTATTGCTCTCCTGTTGCCAAACTTTGTCTGACCCCGACCAGTGCCTCTACTCTTGGGCCTTGGATTTTCCTCTTGTGTATGACCCTGGACTGCTCTTGAAGCTAGAAAATTTTGGATTGTGGACTTTACTTTTCCTACCCTGGAGGACTACCCTGAGACTGCTCTGCCCCCCAGTTCCCGACCACCACTGATCCAGATTTGGGAAGACTACCTTCATCACCCTTTTGTTCCCAATAAACTTGTTATACTTTTCCATTCGGCTGCATTCTGGGTGCGTTCTGCTATGATAACTTGAGTCTTTTTGTTGCCTTGTTTGGCAATAATACTGTAGAGGAAATTCATGTATTAGCTTAATAACCTTGCTCTTAATGTCTTGACAGGAAAAACGGTCTCCTACAATACATTGCAAATCTCCCTGCTTAGTGACATCAACACCTGCAAAGAAAACCATATAATAGCCAATAGCTGCTTCTTTTAACACAATGTCATTTTTATATGTGTGCTGGAGATTTCCTCACTGTTTCATTGGTTTACTCATTACTCAGGTCTGAAGCTTCATGTAAAACAGACCTGGAAGTTTTCTGAAAAAGCTTAAACCAGGGAATTAATGGAAAATAAATCATTAACCAAAACAATTTGACTTAAACTTTAGTTTTATGTACAATTATTGACTTTGATCTTATGTTTATTCATATTTTTTAGTCAAGTTATTCAGTTATTGATGCAATGTGTTACATTGCTTAAGGCTTCAAAGGTAAATCAATGTATATTGTTTGTTTCGTAAGATTGTCACAGATTAACTGATCACTGAATTCAAGGGACAATTAAGATTAGCCTGACAATGCATCGAATAAGGAAAAAAAAAACATAGAAAAGAATATGGGATATTTAAAAAGGCTTAATCAGTGGTGTTGTTTTAAGCTACAGAATACCATCCATTCCTTCATAAAACAAAGATCAGTAGTTTAAGCTGGATTTTCTCCTATGGAGGTAACTTCGGGCTTAACCCAAAGTTTTCTGTACATCATCACTGGTCCACTTCTTACTGTGGTAACAACTCACCATGGTAACTGAACAACTAACCTGCACTGCAGCAGGTTATATTTATGTAGGTGTGTGAATTTTAAGTGGAATGATTAAAATAGAATAGTTTTTAGAGACAGAAGCAATCCTCTTGATGAAGAAATAGAGCCTTGTCATTGACCACTTTAAAGTATTGATTATAGCTACTTCTTGACTTGTTCCCAAGTCATTTTAGCTCCACAGGTGATGGATCTGAAACAATGAAAAAATTAAATAATGGTAGTAAAACTGCAATATAGGTACAGTATCATGACTTCATCGAAAACATGACTACTTGTGCCTTCACAGTGGGGGACTAGTGTTCCAGCATCAAATGCACTTGCATGGTGTTCTGATTCCCAAAATACTCAATGGAAAATATAAAGGAAAGGAAAGATACTGGGGATCCAATCTGTATGAAACATCTGTGCTATAATAAAGTAAAACTGATATTTGTTTATACTTTGATATTAATTAAAATTGTATGATCTTATGAATTTACACATTAACAGTCAACAATTTTTTTATTTTCTGGCTTTTGGTGCAACAATTGAGATTTTGGTTCAGGAGATATTTGAATTCCTTGTATCTTTTAAGGAAAAAACATTCTTCTCCATGGTAAAGTATAGGTTTTCTCCATGTTTGTGTCTAGTCAGATGCAGCAAACACCAACCCTATTAAGTGAACTGCGAGGGGAAAACCTTGGATTGAATTACAGAATTGATAACAAGCTTCATAGAGCTGCTAACATCCCAGAAATATTCATTCTGCTTTGGCAGTACAGGCTTCAGACTTTTACAGTGATAAAATGCACAGCATTTTGACTGACCTTGTTTATGATTTCTTAGCAACGCTAACTTACAAATGTGCATCTGTTCTGCTGTTATATAACGGTCTAATGAGGCACTTTGCTATGAATCTCCCGGTAGGTGTTACAATGAACAAGACAGAAGACCTGCAGCATCCTGTCACATTTAGTCATCATTGACTGCATTTATGATTCGTGAATATCAGTTATCGAGACATGTGTGGTGGAGAAGCTCACAACCACACATACCCAGACAGAGAGCAGCCGCCGACACAGTACTTCATGTCTTATCAGAGATCAATATTTCATTTGCTCTCCTCCTCTGCTTAGATGCTGACTGGCATCCTTTCCTAAGGGGACAGCTCAGAGATGTACACACACACACGCACTGTTACACGCCCTCATACACCCAAGCACACACATTGGATGGCTCAGAGCCGTTGTTTGCTTTGACTGACGTGTCAGCCGTGCTGTGCTGACACCTCGTTGACACTCTACCCCTTTCAGACGCACATCACTATTTACCGACTACTCTGAGCAAAACGTCATGCTTCAATGTGTGTGTGTCTTTGGCATGTGTGTGTCCTCAGTGCCTCTGGTCTGTCATCATTACACACTTTACTGGTTTCTCTTTTAGATCACTGTTTACACATGTAATCAAAGCCAAACTGCGTGCCCCACCCCTCCTCCTTTCCTTTAATGTGTGAGCAGGTGTGCACTAGCTCGTGCATCCCTCTGTGCTGTTTTTTTTTCGTTTTTTATGATTATTTGTTGTGTTCAGGTTAGATCAGGAGAGCTGTGGTGTTATTGTAGCCAAGTGAATAAGCAGAGTCTTAAAATGCAAATTCATGCCGCTGCAATGACAGAGAACAGTGGGTTTGAAATACAGAGAGTGGCAAACACAAGTTGAGGTAAGAAGGTTGCAAGATGAGGAAAAAGAGATGAGATGAAGGGGATTTGGTTGGAAAAGGACAAAAGACAAGAGGTCTGTGAGTAATAGTGGTAATGGGTATTTTGTGCTTGGCTGCACCCTGTTGCTGTGCCTGTCTGCTTGAGTCTGATCATAAGCATTTACTGGGACTATAAAACCAAAGTGCCTCACGTTATCAGTTCGATATTTTAATTCTCAAGTTCCTGGATGGAAGTGCAGCAGTGATTGCACTGCTGAAATACATATGTTTATCTTTTGACATAGACCACTTTACCTTATATTTGTAAAACCTACTGTCTCTCATAGCCAAAGCCAACACTGTTCTATTCACTATTCTGGCGGCAATCCATTACCAGCAGCCAAAATGTGCATGAGATTTTATTAAACAGTTCTGTTTCACCAACAGCTCGGAATCACAAAAAAGTGCCCAGAAAATAAGCATGCATGCCATAATTTCTAATCAGCTGGCCGGGTCACAATCAGTTTCTGGCTGTCTGAGTCGGAAAAGTGTATTTTTAATTGAAATGCATACCTAGAAAAACTGGAATAAATCATTTCATCAGCTCAGTGTGTTTGCGTGATTATTTTTGTATGTTTGATGTGTCATCCAGAGGTCACAGATGATGTGTGAGATTTGGGCTGCCACTTCAGCTGTGCCCTTACCCTACAGCTATGACAAATAGCAACGTGTTACCTCCCCTCTTTCCATATTTCCCACCTGCAGACACACGCACAGTTATTGTCATCTATCCCTCAAGCTTGCCATTGTCAGCTTTTCTTCTGAATGGAGAAAGCAGCTCTATCTCTGATGTATGACCCACCCGCACTAACGCTTGACTATACCTATCCATTCCTAAATGCCTCTCTAAATGGATTTGCTATGCATCACATACTGTATTATACATAAGTGTAATGAATAGCTATATCACCATATGAGTGAATATGAGTGTTGCTGTCAGCTAGCTTGGAAATGAGACACTCATTTTCCAGCCCACACATACAATGGAGCATGGTCTTGTCAATGCAATCTGTGCAGGACAAATTTATGTACGCTGCTTTTATCTGTATTGAAGATACCTCGTTTTATCTGGCAGTGCTGCTCTCTTTTCATAAATATTAGCTCATTTCTGGCTGAAGAGGTGCTTCCTTGACATTAGTGCAAGTCCTGTTGTGCTCTCACATGAAGAAGCTTGGCTGATTTTTTGCCCTTGTTTTATTCTTTCTGGGCCTGGCCTAGTTGTCACATGGTTTCTGTCTGAGCTGTCTATACAAAGACAATGATGAACCTTTGAACTCTATCTTGCATGTGAACACAGAGAAGAAATAGTAAGTGTGGTTGAAACGGATTGCATGTTTTTGTTGCACAAGTCGTGTGTTACCTTTACAATTCAAGTAAAGGTAACAATTCAAGTCTATTCTTTGTGTGAGTCACACTTAATTTTCAAAATGTCTGAAGGCATTTGTTTACATGTTTATTAATTTCATATTTATTTATATGCATTTTGATTAGTTTTATTTTCATAGATGTACTAATCCCTTTGGCATAAAACATCAATTACAACAGAAGATGTGGATATATTACAGTTTGATACCTTTTTAGTATTCTAATTTGCAGCAGATGATTTAAAATTATTTTACTATTTAACTCTGTCATCACAGTTAGTTACATGGTGGCCTATACTGGTCAATACACACAAATTGCAGCACAAATGCAGAAATCACAACATTAGGCACAGCATACGTTATGTTAGAATAAAAATGAACAGCCTCGAAGTAGACAGAGGAGAGGTGCGGAAGAAGTTCGAGAATATTGCCAATGTTTATTCATTTTGGTATGCACTGTTATAACTACGCCAAGAAAAGTTTAGTTGTATGCCACCTTTTATGTACAAGACGATTCAATTGAATACAAGTGCTTTACATAAAAACCTCAAAAGCATTGCAGATGTTGTAAAGAAGAATAAAAACAGCAACAAATAGCAAAAATCACAATAAAATGTTACATTAAATTGAAATCATTAACAGCAAGATCAAAAGTTACCGTGCAGATTCATAGCTGCATGAGAAAAGAAAAGTTTTTAACCTAGAAATGTAAAATCTCATTAGACTTACATAAAAATGACAGTAAATTAATTGCTGGTATTGTTTTGATTATTTGGTTCATTTAAGCATACACTAAAAAACAGTTTTTACGTTTTTTAAGTAAGACCCCAGGGATGACCTGTATCAAATTTCATGATTATCAAATTTATGGTTTCCCCACCAGGTGGAAATTTATTCACAAAAAATCTGATTTTTGGCTATATCTCTGGAACTATTTCTCTCATTGACCTCAAATCAAGTGCAATTTAAAAAGTCATGGTGTCAAGAATGCATCCTGTCCTGACGTCATACTGGGTTGGTTCAAAGCTTGCACACCAAATGGAGCTTTTAGACTGAACATGTGCGTCTCTATATTATTGTACTGTGTGTATTCGAGGATTGGGGAATTGGTGGATTGGGGGCATTTAAGGATATAACCCAAACCCAGACGAAACCCAAACCCAGTCTGGTTTTGTTCAAGCAAACAAAGGTTTCAACCTTGGATGTGCTTTTTTTTTATCAGATTAGATTTCCTTTGATAACCCTCATTCAATGATCTTTTACAACTTCACAGCAGAAACAGTAAAATTTCCCAGAAGACATTTTAGGGGAACATTCACTTCAGTCTTACTATAGTTCATTCTGTATAGTATGACTACTCATGTAGCTGTGTTATGTAGTCGATCACTTGTCTTTGCGGTTCTCATTATCTTATAAGGATCATTCTAATTAATGTAAATCTATTTTTGTTGTGTTAAATTGATACTCTGTACAATTTTTTCTATTATATAGAATCTACATGAAATTTGTTTTTGACTGATCACAAGGAGAACTGACTTGTCAGTTACTGTTACTGCTGTCATTTAGTAAACAGCACTAAATAAAATGCAAGGTAGAACTTCACTTTTCCTCATCATATTTCCTCACCTAAATGTCCATATTTATCTGCATTCATTTACCATCTCTGTGTCCTCAAAATGTTTTCTGTATTACTCTGAATTTGCTGCACACTTTCTCAGCATCTGACTGAACACCAGTATTTAAATATCTTCAGTACATTGTAGTTGGCAGTGTTTCATAACATCATATTTCCACTGAGAACAATGCAGTAACAGGAAGCGGGTCTATTTTAAGTGCAGTCACAAAGCTATACAGCAGCGTGGTTATATTTCATAAAAGTCCTTCGAACTCTGGACCAATCCCCTGAGCTATCGTGGTTTGACTGTCCGTGTCTGCTCCCATTTAATGTGAAGTGGCAGACAGAAGACGTGTGATTCTATTCCCACTCTTTTTTCCTGGGGACATGGTTACAGAAAACAAGAAAGGAATAAAAACAGGAAGCTTATGATAGTAGTGAGGTAATGAAGGGTCAAATACAGTCTATACATCACCCATAATTATCTTGCCTATAACTTTATGTTATCTCTCCAAGAGTCACCTGATTTTCCTCTGAAAAGTCTTAACCTTTTTCGTGTTCTTCCCTTTTGATTTTAAACTGTGTTTTAGATCATAAAAATGGTTTTAATAATAGAATTTTTGAAGCTCAGTGGAGAACTGATCACACTTTTGTCTTCAGTTTTATTTCTGGCCTCATGTTTAACCATTTTTAAGGTCAACTAGTGTTTTGGATGGATGGATGGATGGATGGATGGATGGATGGATGGATGGATGGATGGATGGATGGATGGATGGATAGATAGAT
>JBAMHX010000005.1:6661685-6673195 GCA_037177515.1 Pseudomugil tenellus
TCTCTGTGAAGCGCCTTGAGACGACATTGTTGTGAAATGGCGCTATACAAATAAAGTTGAATTGAATTGAATTGAATCATGAAGAAATGCTAAGAAAGGCAAAAATACGGAGAGTCACAGTCAGATTAAAAGGAGAGGAAGGCAGGGGTGGGGGGATCACTTAACAATCCAGGCAAGCCTAGAAAAGAAAAGAAAAATGTCACAGATACAGTATAATTTTATCCAGACTTTTAGCAGAAATATGTTTAATCATATTGTTCATTTTGTGTGATGCATCATTTACCTTTATTTAAGTTTAACTTAATGCATTTTAACTCAGCTAAAAATCAGCAAAATTCAGAACAAAGTGGTATTGAGGCGGTTTTACAGACATATTCTATTCTAGTCCAAATCTCTCTAGTCTAATGTTAATCCAATTCACCACAATCCATTTAAGTCCAATTTATAACTGCGTATGTTGGTAAATGGTAAATGGACTTGTACTTATATAGCGCTTTTCCAGTCATGTTGACCACTCAAAGCGCTTTACACTACATAGTACACATTCACCCATTCACACACACACACTCACACCCCGATAGGCACATCGGGGAGCAGCTTAGGGTTCAGTGTCTTGCCCAAGGACACTTCGACATGTAGTCAGGCAAAGCCTGGAATCAATCTCACAACTTTCTGGTTGCAAGACGACTGCTCTTCCACCTGAGCTACAGCCACCCAATAACTAATAAGAGGAGAGTAATTGCTTTGCAACAGAAACCGTTGGATTACATGGAATCTTGGCTTTGATTCAATACCATCTTGAGCATGCACAGGTTGTTGAGAGACAACAGAAAAACTCCAAGAACAAACTTTCAAACTTGAAGAAGATCCTTCAGAAGAAGCAGGGATGGTGACCATCTATGGTCAAAAGGCTCCATTACTTAATGTCAGGCACACTTGTTGAGACAGAAAAGAAGCACAAATTAATGACGACCATTATTCTCCATGTCATTATAGGAAAAATGAACAATAATGGATAATAAAACCTCCCTTAACAGTCCAACTGTTGTGGCAAAACTAAAGGAATGGTTAAATGTCAACCAACAAAGCCCAAAAGTTTTTTTTGCTTATTTTGTTTTTTTATTTATGAAAGAGGAAGCCTAGTCCTAAAGGTTAAAAGTGTTTCCTTTCTAAATCTAAACTGTGTGCTGTTTACATAGGAGAAGAGAAAATGTCCTGCCTTCATATTAGGACGCACCATCTTTTTGCTAATTTGTGCTCTACATTAAAGGGTTTGCTTTTACATTGGTAGTTGATTTGGTTATTTTCCTCAAAAAGTTCCATCTCCAAATGTGATCGAGGGACTGGCGAAGCACCAACAGCTTTCTAGTGCTGAGGAAATAAATGCTGTAACAAGTTAACAAGATCTGTGCAGTCGACTGGATGGCAAATTTGATGGAGGATGGCAGTACTTGAGTCCATGAAGTTGAAATCTTTCAATCTGAATTTGTCAGCCTGGTTTCACAGATATGAATATGACAGGCACAAATTTATAATGCTACATTATGTGGCAGATGCATGACATGCCTTGAAACCATGTGGGACGGGCTTATCCTTCATTTCAACAACATCATGCTCCTTTTACGTCTGTCTGCCTGTCTGCCAGATGAGCATGCTTGCTTACCAGAGTGATGAGTTCTCCCGGGATGCTAGTTGAAAAGAAAAACGATAATTACTGAGATGAGAGAGAAAATCTGTAGTTCTAGTCTTTATATGTTTTTGTTTAAAGACATGCCTTTTAACCTCATGTGAATAGTTTTTGTTTTCAAATCTGGCTAATGTTGGAGATACTGAAATGTCATAGCTAGCATAAAGTGTAACTGTTTTTTTTTTTTTATTTCTTTATTTTCAACAAAATAAACTAAAATACAAAAAAGGCCCCTGGGTAACCCTGTGTGTCTTATTTCTTGAGCAGACAGCTTTGTACATATTGGTGTGCTTGTGAAGTTCACTCAGGTAGCAAGATGGCAAAGAGGGTACTTTTTATAAAACAAAAGTTCTTAAAATACTTTGAAATATTAGGTTAAAAAATCAAAAGCATTTATGGTGAAATGTACTCTTTATTGTGCCAACTAAAGAAACTATTATCAGTAAAGTACTTTAATTGGCAGATTTTAGCAGACAATATCAGGCCTAGTGAAAACACATAATAATTCCAATCATCCCAAAATAGCAGCAGCTAGCAATTAACTTGACCAAAGCTGCTGTTGATGTTAAGCGGGATGTATTTTGCCATACCTGCTTCATTTTATCTTAAATCATGTATGTAATTGTTATTAATAATTGTCAAGGGAATAGCACATCTGTTGTTTCACCTATTAACCAACAGACAAAAAAGCCTACAGATGTTGTTGAGTAATACAAAAGTATCCTAATATATAAAGTTATAACTATATATTTTATTAACAATAATTTTGTAATAATATTAGTTTCCTTTAAAATTAATTTTCTAAATACACAACTACTATGTTTCCAAGAAGTTAGCTATTGACTTTCTTTGTTATTAAATCTATATTTATTCAACAATGATATCCTTCTGAATCCACCCATCAACATGGGATGATTTAGTTCAATAAAATCCCTTTATATATCAAGAGAATTCATATATCAACAACAACAGCTGGTAAATCTATTAATTGACTGTAAATCAATCAATTTATAAATGGTAAAGTCATTATATGTAATTCAAATATTTCTCAGAAATCAGCTTTAGTTTTTCACACCATAATTTAATACTAGTACTTGACCTAAATTTAATAATTTTTTAGTTTGCGTTTTTCAAAATCATTAAAGCTTTTTTGTGCCTTAAGCTTCTAAACTGCCATTTTTGGCTATTTAAACACACTTGATATTTATTATTGTTTCCTATGTTTAAAGTCAAATGGCCACCACTGTGAGTGGAATTTGATTAAAGGCCTTTTAGTGTTCCAGCTTCAACCAAGAGCTTGTTCTGAGGAAATTACTTCCTTGCAGTAAAATCAGAGTTTATACTGTGTCCGACAAAAACTAGTGTAGTTTTCCAAGGTCAGCTAATAACTGGGAAAAAAATGTAATGCAATCAAACACTCAAAACCTCAGAGAACAAAAAAGTCAGGTGGCGAAATATTACGTGAGTAACAGGCTTGATAAGAAATAGATCAGCATTAGGAAGAAATCTGTAAGGATGAGCTAAACCTCAGGGATTCCAGCAAAAGTGTGTGTGATTGTTCTATTTTTGCATTGTGTTCTTCGTGTGCCAACAATTTAAGGAGTTGGGATTTGCCTATCTAAAATATGTTCACACATCATGCTTCATATACAAAGAAATCATCATAGTTAATCTCTGATGCCTGACTTCAGTGTCCTGAACTTCAGCAATTATCTTAGAATACTGTTTAGTTGACAGTCACACATGGGAAGTTACTTATGTTTTATTTTAGGAAAATGGCACTTTCACTCAATATTTCTGTAATTAATATCTACAAGTTTAGGTTTAGAGCTTGGACAACAGGAACAGAACTTCCACATTGCTACAAACAAAGTAATCCTGCTGTAATGCTTGAATACTCTGTTGTGAATAGGAAGCAAATAATCCACAGATGTAGTTTATGTTAAATGATGTTTGGTTGAATTTAAAGTGGCAGTGCGTAGGAAATGTTTTGTTGGTGTGGATAATTTAGGCTGGGAGACAGCTCTGCTTTCTGCTCTGACGATTGTCTTGCTGCAGAAAAATCTCTAACACAATAAGTCTTTAAAGACAATTTTCAACACCAATTCACCGTTGTGTCACACCAAATCAGTGGCTTTTAGCAGCTGAGTGCTGTTGGCAACCACAGTGTAATTCAATGCAACTCTGCACATAAAATACACACTAAAAGAAAAACAAATATTCTGTTACCTTTACTATAAAAAAGTAAATAAATTACCTTTTTCTCAGCAACTCAAACAGACTGAAAGTTAAAATCCATTCAATGAAAACTATACTGAAAAACTGTACAATTAGTTATTGAGATGTAGTGAAATGCATTTAAACTCTGATGTGACTGTTTGCCATGGAACCGAGCTGCATAGTCAGTGATGAAATGGGCTGAACAGTGGCTCTAGTTAGCAAATTCATGTGGGATTCTGTTGCACAAAAATGGTTTTTAACTCTTGAAATCAATATCAGTTTTATGGGATGGTTGGTTAGTTTGTGCCACACTTTCAGACCAACAAACCTATTTCAGAATCCATTCTCTGAATGTACTAGTATCATGGTACTTTGCCTGGCAGCAGGATTACTGTGAAATTTGTGACACCATGTTCACAACAGTCTTCCCAGGTTTCAAGCTGTGCGCCATGTGAGAGACCCAGGGGGTTCAGAGCAATAAGCTGGCAGGTTTCAGGTGTGATGACAGTAAATAGTCACAGTTTCAGATTGGTTTAGATCTTGCTTTATTAGATATCTTATAAATTGAGGATTTTTAGTTACTGAGAGAACATTAAAAGTAAGGTGATTTAGACTTGGTAATTGCTCTTTCCCACCTGGCCTAAATTAACAACTGATCGGTTTCTTCACTGGATTGGTTGAATTTAGCTTGTCAGAGGCAGTGATAGATACAAAAAATATCTATCATTCATTTACAGAGATTTATGTGTCATAAATATACTGCATCAAGTTAGGTTGTTAGATCAAATCAGTATTTCTCAGTAACCGTTCTCAGGACCCCAACCTCTGAATTATACCTGAACTAAATGAATGGGTCTTTAGCAAGATACAAAGAATGTTATGAGCATGATTATGAATCTGAGTTAGGTGTGTTGGAGTCAGAACACGCCAAAGACACGCCCGCCGGTGTTGAGAAACACTGGATTAAATCAATGTCAGAACCTTTGGCAAACCTTTTCAAGAAGAGACCAATGGAACCTTTGATGCAGAGCAATGTGATTTGTAAAAGGTAGCAAAGGTAGAACTGAGGTCGAAGAGGTAGGAGCTTGCCTATTATTTCCTACTGTCTCGTATGTGTCCAACTCTAAATGTTAACCTCAACAGTTTTACTGTTTTATAAAAAGCTCAGATGCAATTGTGCAAATAAAATAGGTGGTGTTTGATATTCAGAGAAAAGAGGCTTTTTTTTCAACCGATTTGTTATCTGCAAGTTACTTCCCTGCACTAAAGTTCCTTTCTTTCTTTTACAATTCCATCGATATCTGTTCAGTCTGCATTAACTAACTCTAGAGACACTGCACAAAGTCAAGTCACGATCTGAGCTACAAGGATTCCAATTTAATTGATCTAATAGGTTCTTTGTACATACCTTTAAATGCTTGAGTGTTCAAGAAGCTATTGCCTTCACCAGCATTGAGCCCAGCCACACTAGCAAGTGCTGCGTCATGGGATCATAAATAATAAATCTCTCTCTTCGTTTTTGATTCTGAATAATTGAAACAATATTTTTTTAACAATTAATGTTTAGAATAATGAAATTCCAAAAACTGTGTGTGTCAGAGCTCTGATTAGAACGCTGTGATCAATGACAGATGTCTACCATGATTTTAACCCCTATTTTTACCCTGATGTCATATGTCATCACTTGTCAGTCAATTACAAGAACATCAGAAAAATAACTGGCATTAGACATTAGTGAAAAGGTTTAACTGAGGGAGCACATTATGAATTCATTACAGAAAAATGAATGTGTTAAAAAAAAACAAATAGGTTGTCATTGCATGATTTCCTGGTACAGCGATTTTGCTGATGCACACATTAAAACTCAACTGTTTCCAAATTAGTGATTTTACCCCTATGTTTCTGAATTTGCACACTCTTTTTGTGACGTGGAAGCATATATAGTTTTCTCCTCCTTGATCCTCCGCCGTGGGTACTACCCCAAGCCCTCCTTGTCCAAACCACTGGCAGAGTTTTGTCCGCACACAACAGAAGTTCAGGTTCCAAAATGTGCAAATTGTCCCATGCTGAACCCGCCCTGCCAACAGATATCATTCCTTGAAATACGGTGACACATTGTAAATTCCTAATCAGAGAGCATTTGGAATTGTTAGTGAAAGTACTTAACTTTATATCCCTTTAGTTTTTATAACAGATGTTTTTTTTCTTATTTTAACTAAACTGCAATTAAAGACAACTGGATACTTCTATCACTTGAATTGTCAATATTAATGTCTGTCTATTATTTCATTCAATTGGTTGCTAAAATCCATTTAAATAAACAAAAATACTTTTTGGGAAAAACTTCACGATGTGATTTGATTTGATTAATTGAGATTAATTAATTACAAAGCCTGAAATTAACAGGATTATTTTTAACCCCCCTTATAAATGATCGCAGCTGATTAGTAATGACTTTGCTAATTTGTCGAACATTAACAACTTATGGGTTCATGGTAAACGTGCAATTAAATGAGGCTCTGTTTTACTTACATTGGATTCGGCTTTTAGACTTCAGCTAAAAGTTGAACAGAGGTAGAGGTTACAAATAAAAGAAGCAAAACGGAGGAACTACAGCTTTTTTTTAAAAAAAAAAAAAAAGGTGGACAATTGCAGACATTTGTTAGACTGTTAACTTGTTGATCTCTAATAATTTGACATTTTTTGTCTTTATATAGGTTTTATTAGGTTACTCAGTCTTGTGAAAAGTTGCATTTATTAAGATAAAAGCACAAAACCAAACTAACCAGACATCTTAGTTTTCCTCATGTCAGTTCTCATGGAAATGCAAAGGAGTAGAGGAGACTGTGCAGGACGAGAGAGGGCCAGAGGAGACAGGTGTGAATACCAGCACACAACTGACCACACACCTGTCACACCGCCTGTCGTATCTGATGAAATAAATGATGCAGGGGTTTAGCTTTCCTCCTTTATGTACAAAACTATGAAATTTTATAATTTGTTACTGAGCACAATTTCTGTCTTGCCAATATCGCTTCCCACCCCACCAACTAATCAACCCTAATTTTACCCCTGACCAGGAAAGAGATATGACTTCCCAGTCTAGTGTCTCCTTTAAAAACCCAGACACTACAAGTCCTTCTGTATCTTAATGGGCAACATTTTTCTGGTTGCCTTGGCGATAGATCAACATAGCAACACGTTATAATGGCACTGTCACTTTCTAGAGGATTTTATGCTGCAAATGATTTTTCACAGGCAAAAAAATATCTAAATTATATGGTCAGTGTGTAAGTAAAATTCTTGTAAAAACTTTAATGGATACAATTATTACAGAGAACATCCATTTGTTGTCATGACAACTAAAAGTTGGATATAGTTTGAACATAATTATAGGTATTATTACCTGCAAAAACAAATTACCCTTCTGTTTTTTTTGTGAGGAGGAGGACTGTCTAAATTTCCGGACAGCAAATCAACTGCTTAACTCTGTATTTTTGAACATGTGGTTCCTCCATCATTACCTTACCTCAGAGACAGTGTACGCACAAAAGCTTCTATAGCTTTTCAGCAAAATTATTTCATGCTTTCTGTTGCAAAGAAGCATGTGAAAAATTATGCATTTGCAAAGTTTACAGAAGATTTTCAGATCAAAACTATATATATTTTTAAAATAAGTTAATTACAACATTTTTCAAACAAACCTTCTTAAATACATTAAAATGCTTCAGTAAGCTTATCTCACTCAGTTACATGTCACTACTTTGACCAAAATTATGTGATGTGATTTTTAGCATGCACTGGTGGTGTCTAGAATTGTTGTAGGAAGACACAAACAGGGGTAGCTACTTCATAAAGAAGGGTTTAATAAAGATTAACAAAGTATAAAATGAGTGAGTCAGTGAGACAGATGCAGAATATGAGGGGCCGTTGAGGCATTACTCAGAATTACTATCTCATGGACGCCTGTGAAATTTAAGTCAGTAACACATCTTAGTGAAACCTCTCATACACCAAGCTGAAATTGTCTCTCATACACTATACTGAAATCTTTTACACAATATAGTGAAACTTCTTAAATCAAATTATACTAGAGTGAGAGAGGCCAATTTCAACTGAAAAGGACATCATTTCAGTTGAAACGCAAGTCACGTAGTAGTAAAAAAAGTGCAAAAAACAAAAACTGCGGAAACTCTGTGTCCATCTACTGGGCAACACAGAGAGATTAACGAGCAGACAACCAGGCACACTCACATTCACTCTTAGGGACAGTTTAGAACAGGGGTCTTCAATCCTGGTCCTCGAAGGCTGGTGTCCCAGCAGGTTTTCCATGTGTCCCTGCTGGAACACACCTGATTCAAATCAATGTATATTAAGCAATCACGTGCAGTGCTCGTCTGAGTCCAAGTCAGGTGTGCTCCAGCTGCCACACTTGAAAAACGCACAGGACACCGGCCCTGAGGACCAAAATTGAAGACCTCTGATTTAGAATGACAATATAACCTGACATGCATGTTTTTGGACGGTGGGAGAAGGTTGGAGTACCCTAAGAGAACCCATACTAATACGAGAAGAACATGCAAACTCTTCACAGAAAACCACTGCCCGAGCAGAGGCTTGAACCAGTAACCTCCTTGTTGTGAGGCTGCAGCACTAACCACCGTGGGTTATCTCAGTTTGCAAGAAAAATTATAGATACACATTGCTACCTCATTCAGAATGTTGACAGCCACATTGGCATTAGAGGATTCAAGTCAAGGTCACTGACAGTCTGGTTGTGGCCATAATTTCAGTGTCTCCAGCCACTCTGTCAGTGATAAACCAAATAATAGTCATGAAGGTTTTAGCATCTTTTGAAAATTTCCACCAGACCCATCCATCTATCCATCCATCATCTACCGCTTATTCCCAAATGGGGTCATGGGGATCGAGCCAATCCCAGCTGACACAGGGTGAGAGGCGGGGTACACCCTGGATTGGTCGCCAGTCCATCACAGGGTGTATGTAAACCCTTTTTCCTATAACTGTGCGACATAGTGATCAGTTTGAGTGGACAAGACTTCAGTGCATTTGTTAAAGACAATAGAATGAATGCATCATAATCCATCTTGATAAGATCTCAGTCAGAGTCAGCAAAACGCAGTTGTTGGAAAAAGTTTTGGTGGATTTCTGGATGGACCAGGATGTTTCACAGGGTCCTTAAATCATATGGAGATGACCAAATGGATGGCTCTTCATACTAGACATTGCTCTCAAACAACCAAATATGGACTTAATCAGACTAAAAAGTTACTTTTCATAGTAAAACAACAAAGATAAGAGAAATGTTTCTGAGTGTACTGGCTAAGTGGTTTCTGCTGTTGTTCACTGGCTTCTAACTCTCCAGTGCTTTAGTGTTGAGATCTGTGTAGTACATGGTTGGACTCAGTAGGGTTCTGCTTTAATATCATACTTGTTTTGAATATGGTTTTGTAACTGTGGAGGCAGAAATATAATTGACATGTTTTATTTATCTCAGTTATAATTTGAATGGTTTTTGGGGGTTACAAGGAAATGTAGTTGTTTTAAGCCCATGTTGTGCTCTAAAGCCAAATGTATCATATTTGCTATACAATTTTGACACATATTGCTTTATGTTAGAAACTTTAGTCAAAACCTTATTTTACACCATATGACTCTGGTCTCCTTCCCTCTAATGGACACCAGAAAGCAAAAGACATTGCTACAATTATTTTGATTTATTACATGCTGATAAATAGTAAAAATACCAAAAACAATCTGATTTTATTAAAGAGTAAATAAATACTTCTGATGTTAAAAAACGTCTCCCATGTTGTTTTTAGGTGTGGCTTTAAAGGGTTAAGGTGATGTGCAATGTCACTCTAACCTGAGGGAACTGTTAAGGTGTGTTATTGATGAGTAATGTTAAAGAGCCCCAGAACTAGGTCCAGTGGGTCTCATTATCAAATTCAACCATTTTTTATTTGGTTTCTGTTGTCCATATGACATCATACTCTTATGTAAAAAACATGATTGGTCTGTGAGTCATCGTGAGAATCACTCAATAATACAAAATACAAAATAAATTACTGTAGGATTTTAGATTTACAAAAGACATCCTGTCTTATAGATCAGATATTTAATCTGAGCAAACGTATATTTTCACCAGGAGAAAAACAAATTAGACTTCATTCAGTCAGTGAATACTTAAAATATTTTAAAAGGAAATGCCTCTGTAGTTCCAACCTGTTTCAGATTCCATAAAGAACAAAATAGCCACAACATAAGGAACATTTTGTATTCTCCTAACACATGTGGGCAGGACACACTTAAAATAAATCACTGTCACTATTTACCAACCTACAAAGTCTCATGGGTGAGGCAATGAATTCCCCTGAGATGCAATGTTGCTGTTTCATGGTGCTCACTATTTCTGGGAAACATACAGCTGCACTGCAAAGTGATTAATTTTTAATTCATCAGCCAGTCAGGAGTTGTAATTTTTTAATGCGTGTCACCTAAAGTTACTCAATAAACAAAACCAACTCCCACACATTCAGCAAAGTGCCTGCAGTGCATCCTTGGGCAAACAAGTCTGTTCTGTTTTGATTGCTTGTTATGGGTAACTCCATCCATCCACCTCTTTTACAAATTCCCTTGCTTCAAGGCCAGCCTTGTGCAGAGCAGTTTAAGGGAGAGACAGCGGAAAATCTCTGAATGGATAACCGACATCCAGCTTTACGAGTCCACACATCTGAACGTTCACCCCCTCATCTACACTCTTAGGCAGATATATTGGGCAGTCAGAGTGTGCCGTCAAACTCTGCATTATTGTTGGATATGCCTGCAACTGTGTTTTATCTGTTTGAGTGAGAGTGTGTGAGATTTCAGATGGGTTTCATGGGAGTGTGTGGAGTGGATGTAATGCTAGCTTTTGATTGCCCGGGGCAAATTCATGCAAAAACTGCTGATCTATTTTTTATATAGATATATCTGTTCTACCCGCACTCTCACACACACTCACATACGTTCTACAGATTAAATTCCGAAACATACACAGGCAAACTGATTCCACCATTACACACAGACGTACACACCCTCAACCCTTCCCCTCCAAACACACACTTATCGAATTAAATAAAGTCAGCATTTTGCAGCCAGCCGGTTGCAGGGAAATAAAACACCATGTCATTTAGTGCTGATGGGATGGAGCCTCTATAAATAGTCATTTCCTGCTTGGCTTTAATTAAGTAGCGCTACTGTCAGCTGTCACAGAACACAATTATCCAGCAGACCCATTTAGCAAAGTAACCCTTTCGCTGTGTCTCCGTCGGTTTATCCCTCCGTCGGTCTGCCATTCTGCTCCATGCGTTGTCTGCTTTAATGTGCACTATTCTATCCCCATTATCCCCATTTCACTATTTATGTGTGTTTTTCTCTACTAATGTTGGCTGGGCTAAGGGTGTTTACCTTGTAATTCCTTTTTATTTTTCTTCTGTAGCAGTTCTCTGTTCCGTTTCAGTTTGCTTATTGGGGGGGGGGGGGGGGGGGGGGGGGGGGGGGGGGGGGGGGGGGGGGGGGGGGGGGGGGGGGGGGGGGGGGG
>JBAMHX010000005.1:6700363-6711649 GCA_037177515.1 Pseudomugil tenellus
ACTCTTTTTTTTGTTCTTGCGACCTCAAGAACAAGAACACATTTCTCGCTTCTCGTGGAGTATGTAACAAGCTTAAAGCCTGTATATCATATTGATGCCCTTCAATGCCAATCATGTCTGTGATTGGCAAAGCAAATTTATCTTTCGTAGGCTGTAGGAGGCTGTAGCTCAGGAAGTCAGAGCAGTTGTAGCTTTACTGAATTTAGGCAGATTTTTGCACTTTGGTGTTTCCTTACAAAGACTCTATTGGCATCCATCTTGCATCTCCTCTCTTTTCTGAGCTCGTTTCAGCTTTCATCACTTCCTCTAATAATGTCCTCTTGGGGTTCTTTGCTGAATCAACCTTTGTGGCAACCACAATGATCAGTTAGTGGTGTACCTAGCTGGTGGTGTGTGAGACAGATTGTCAAAATGCATCACATCCATCTGACATGTTAAGCTTAAAATGGCCCTGTTAAGCACATTTCAGTCCATGAGAGGAATTTTTCAAGCATTTATCACAAACCCATTTATTTATGTCCCATTGAGCCTAACTGTACGCCCTCAGATCAGTTTCTGCCAGATACAAGCAGAGAGAATGTTGGTGCCTCTGATTGGTCAACTGCTGGGAGTAGATGCAGGGAGCGTGCACATTAGTTGTTTTCATCATAAAAACAGCAGCAGAACTTGTAAAGAAACTGAAATTACTCAGTCAATAATGTCAGGACACAACTTGCAGCCATACGTGCTGCAAACCGAATCGGACCCATAGAATGCATCTGTAGCACATTCTGTTGATGCAAAATTTGTGAGCTACAAGCAGAAGGAGAAGGTAAAGAGCCAGGGACAGGAATTAGGAACCACCAATGTGTGATCTTGGAAAGACATAAGGTCCTCTTTCCTATTCGCAAAAAGTTCAGAGAAAAAGGTTCCCATGTTGTCATTGCAGTAGATAAACTATTCATTAAAGGTCAGCTTTATTGTGACAAAGAGTACCACCACCTGACTCTACTGAATTCAGGTAAAAATCCATCACTCACTCAGCTCACAGTAGTTTATATACATGTTAATCGGCCATGAGCTTTACTGACTTGTTGGGTTGTTCTTTAATCTCTTTAAGTTATACACTCATGGAATATGTCATATCTATAAAAATTCTGTAAAAAGTAATTATAGATTCACTGCATGTCTCTACTACGCTGCTGTCAACATAGATGTGTTTTTCTTAAATTAGTCTTTTATCCTGTGGAGCTCCTGACTGCAGTCGAGCAGAGGAAGAGAACAGGTCATTCCCTGGCACTGTGAACTTCTCAGATCTGTCAGAGCAGTGAAATGTAACACACTGTCACAGTGAGTGACACTGTTTTATCAGAATTTCTCTTTGTAAAGTCTTATCAAACCTGATCAATATGAAAAAAGTGTAAAGGCATATGCACATTGGTGGGCCACAGGCATTTCACATGAATTAGACCAAATTAAATCCTCTTTTTTTCATATGCTTAAAAATCATGATTTTACAGCTGTTAAAGATTAATTTCCCTCCCCTGTTATCTTGCAGCTCTGGACATGGAGAGTGAAGTTGTTCTGCTGAGGCATTGTCTGTTCTGACACTTCAGCAGTGTGTGTAAAATACCTTGGAGAGAACGACAGGGGCAGCATGGGAGAAATGGAAACAGGCAGCCTGAGAGGAGAGAACAGGGGTCAATCCTGTCTATGGCAACCTCTCCTGTGGTGCTGGGCCAAGATAGTTAAGCGGTTAAATCTTCAGCTTCTTGATATACACATGAAGCTCTACTGGCAGAGGACTGCCTGCCCTGCATCCTTGTCTCTATACCCAGCCATTATAATAAGCAACATACTCTGTACTGCAGGTAAGGAGACTGCTTACTGAAAGAAAACCAGGTCATTAAAATATGTCCCCTTGGAGAAATCTCAGTATGGGTGCATTATAATAACATGGTGTTCCTTATTAGGAGTGTGACGCTGCTGTTTAAGCAGTGTTGCACACGCTGTGCTGTTGCCTGGAATTTAAAGTTTAGTCTTAAGCCTCTGCATGACACAACAAATAAGTGTCGCTACCGGCAGCTACAAGCTGTTTTGAACCCTTTGTGTAACCTTTTGTGTATTCAAGTGCAATTTAAAATGACAAAAGATTAGTACAGTAAACTGTTAACATTGCAGTTGTTGGAGATTACTATAACTTACTCATTTCAGAATCAGAAGCACTCTTTCTCAATCTTTTATCAGTTGCTTGTAACATTCTTGAGGACAGTATGTTATCTCCTGCAGAGTGAGATGGGGAGTTACTTCTCACTTTAGCCATTCTCACATACCTGCCGTGTTTGCAGATAGATAGAGCTGTTCGCACATGCTTCAGACTTTCATCGTGTATTGGGACTGAAAATGAGCCGATACTTTGAGGAATGTCTCCAAGGGGGAATGCACACGCATACAGACACACATGCAAGATAAATCAG
Source organism: Pseudomugil tenellus (assembly GCA_037177515.1). Classification (NCBI taxonomy): domain Eukaryota; kingdom Metazoa; phylum Chordata; class Actinopteri; order Atheriniformes; family Pseudomugilidae; genus Pseudomugil; species Pseudomugil tenellus. Next base: position 6,702,820 of record JBAMHX010000005.1, read on the forward strand.
CCTTCTACCACAAGAAAAGTGTCATAACAAATTAAACTCACCAGAGGCAGAAACTCCTGGGCTCAATTTCAATTCAATCCTAAATCCATTAAAGAATATGTAAATGTATGCACCACATGGAAATATTGCAATACTAAGCTGTGCCATGGACTCGCAAAATATACTTGCCTCCATCATCAGAGTGTTTACATTGATTTAATTTGCTTTTTTATCATCAACAATGCAATTAGTGCAATTTAAATACTTTGCCAACTCCATAATGCCAAGTTTCCTGTGGTGCTGTCATTACAAATTCGGCCATTTTTGCACTTTTTGTTGCTCTGTTTTCAGTTGTTTTTCTAAACTATAAAATAGAAAAAGCGATAAGAAATGATTTTCAAAGTAAGTTTGTTAATTGAACGGAATCACTACATGCTCACTGTGGCACTTGTGGTTTATTTAATCAGGGGGCTGTCAGTTTCCCCCCCTTAGTTAAAGAGACGAGATGTAATGCCACGTCCTAATTATGTAGTAGCTGTGCTGTGCTGGCTTTTGAATGCATTAAGCACAATTCCAATGAAGTCTTAAATCACCGGCGTATCATGTTTTCCTAATGACATAAAAAGCTGTCCTCCCTCCCATCTCCATTAACGGAGCAGGCGTGCTCAGATAAAACGTGACAGCATTCACAATGCTGGAATGATAAATCTTTGTGAAGGTGGGGAGTCGTCCTGATGCTACGTACCTAATTCAACTGATTAAATTCACACTTAGTCAGGCACACAAACACATACACACACATGAAATGCACATGCAATTAAATGATACCACAGAAATGAAGAAATCAACCTTCGTTACTTATTTTTTTATTATTTCAAAGTATACTTACGTATTCTCACTTCTTCTGCCCACGTTTTCAGCCTTCATTCAAGTGCTTTGAGTGAGCAGTTAATCACTCATTATTAATTGGTAATTAGGCAGAGAGATGAGACCTGCCATTAAACATATGATTGATGATACCTATGGCATTACTCTTAAGTAGGATGTGGATACGTTTGAACATCTGTTGACTTATAACCTGTTGTTTTGTGGTTTGTTGCCCTTTCAGTAAATGAAAGCAAAACCTGATGTTTTTTCTTTCATTTCTTACACAGACATAAAAAAATGAGAGAAAAAGCATGAAAACAGAAAAATACTAATGTTTAACAAAAAAACTGAAAATAAGTATGAGATTCAAAAGGAGATAAATGGAGTAAATTGAGATTAAAAAGTGATAGAAAGTTTAAGTGAACGAAGAAATAGAAGTAACTGGAAGATATGATATTAAACTATGTGAAAGCATGGCGATGATGTGTACTGCTTTAGGTAGATGATGCAGACAAACAAGATGGTTTGGTGGTTAAAAAGAACTCCTGACACCTGTTTGATGAATAATAATGAATCATTTGGGGAAAGGTAGCCTGGTTATTAGAGAAGCGACCTTGTGTCATACCAGATTGTGCCATGGACACACTCACTCCAGCCACACTCCTGCTTTAACTGACTCCTGATTACAATCACCAACACCTGTTCCCAACTTCCTTTCCAGATATTTAACCAGCAGTTTACTTCCTGTCAGACACAGAATCAGCAACTACAGACTATCATCCTCTCTTCCTTTCTCCGGCTCTGACCTACTTTCCCTTTGGATTTCAAATCTGGATTCTCCTCGGCTTGACTCACCGGTTCTAATTCTCACCTGCTTCCTGGATTCCCTGGTTTGTCTTCCCGTCTCAGATTCTGAATTCCCTTCTGTATAACTTCCTGGTTCCGATTTCTGCCCGTCTCCTGAACTCCTCTACCAGCTCTCCTGAAATAGTTAATTGGATTTCCTTTCCAGGATCAATGAGAAAACCTTTATTCATCCTGGTTAATAAATCTTGGGTACATTCCATCTGTCTCCAACGAGATCTTTGGTTACAACTTGGACCTGGACGACCTGCTCACTGAGGAAAATCACAGTGGGCCCATGAGCAAAGCCCTCAACCCAACGTCTTGTTGGATGCTGGAATTTCTCAGAGGTAAGATGCTTTGGAGAAAAGCGTCTGATTGTAATGGAATAGAATTTCAAAGTGTGTACAACTAGGCACGTGTAATTAGGATGGGATAAATGCAGAGAAGTAAAGTACATAAAATAAATTTATGAATAAAATATTTTAACAAAAGTCAGCATCTAAAACAGACCTGCAGAATCTCTGAGGAGACAGTTGCAAAATCCCACTGACCATATGTATAACCTCTCATTATATGTAATACAGACAAAAACATTCCCAAGTTCAGAAATGGACCAATCATAAAACTTAAATAGAACAGACATGAATGGAGCCTAGAAGTCAGAATCTTAACAGAACAGACTAGTACAAAAGAAGTTGGCTGGTATATCCAAATTCTGTCATGTTTGACATAAAGGGGAAGCAAGCCAATTAAAAGCCAACAAATTAAACTTACTGTTTACATTTAAACTATTAATATATGCATGAGTCTGTGCTTCATATTTAGCACTCATACATCCAAATTAATAACCTGATATGTTCACTGTAATTATATGGTAGGATGATTCATTCTGGATTTCTAGCAACAGTAATAAGCCTGTTTGAAATAAACAGGGATTGAGTAAATAGCAGGAGCAGTCACAGTCAAATGAAGAAAAGGCCCTGAAAAGGAACATTTGAAGAGTTTTAATAGCCACGATACAGGTGACTGTGACATGCGATGTGGCAAAAATAGCAATGGCCAACACTCAAACACTCTGTATTAGTCAGATGCTTTTAAAAGACTAAACAGGCTGGAACCATCACTGAAAATGCATGGACTGCTTACACTGATTTAGATTTCAAACAATAGACTGAATCTAAGTTTCTGCAAAGGGAGCAGGAAGTCTGAAATCCAAGCTGCATGGATACAAAGGTAATGTATCTCTCTGCTGTAGAAGTCCCGTATGGATTGGTGAAAGCAGTTATATTTTTAACCATTATCCCTCACATTCCGAGTCCCTGTCCTTTAAAGGAAAAGGCTCAATCCGCAGTGGTGGATATACATTCAATTGACTCTGTGTTTTCTATATGTACAAAGACATCTTGGGAATATTGAAGTTTGTAAACTGGAGCTGAAGTCCACACACTGCTTTGCCGTTATTAAATGTGTGGTGTTTTTTGTGCGTTTTTGATGTTTTGGGGGATTGAAGCAAGAGACATGAAGTATTCCAATGATGATATTGTTGCTGTGGATGGTTAGAACAAGCAGTAGAGTCACTTTTGAGCTAACTCCACTGATATCTACACTTTTTTATGAGGTGCTGGTTGTTTTACCTATATCTGAATAAGTGTCTAACAACCTCTGTGATGACTCAACAGAGTCATCAATGAAGCCCATGATGAATGAAGCAATGGTAAAACTACAAGAGCTTAAATTGATGAAAGGGTGTTGATGTACAGCCATTAGATAAGAGATAGAAGTGTATTCTATCAATGTCTCATTGTATGTGATGAGTGAAACAACAATGCTGTAAACACAACAATTGACCCAACTCTGTTGCTATGAGACACACTCACATCCTAAAAGGAATTTATTTATATAAAATCTGTTAGTAACTGGACAGATACAGACACAAAGAGCACTCCCGCTGATGGAGCCGCTCTGTAGTATCAGACACCTGCTAACCAGCTGGAGTCGAATATGCACACCATCACCCATACACAATCAGCACACACACAGACGCATACATTTACTCATTCATATGACACACAAACACTACGGACTGACAGCTAAGACGTGCTGCTCTGACAGATCAAACCTGATTTACAATGCATGCATGCCTCGTATTTATAGTGGTGTGTTTGTCAATCCGTAGGGAAGAGAAAAGCAGAGGGAGTTAGCGGTCAGAATTGTAGATTTTTAAGTGTCACATGTCCTTTAACTGTCAACCATCCCCTTCTTTTCTCCACACCCATTAACTTATTCAGTATCCACCTATATCCCTCCCACTACCTTATTCCAGTCTCCGTGATAATCAATCATTTAAGTCTGTTTCATTTTAAGTCTTCTTTCTTGGTCCTTTCCATCTGTAGACTGCATCACTGACAGCTAGGACTGACTGACAGTCAGTTCCACAAAGAATAGTTTCCCTGGACCAAGATGATGACAAAGATTTTCAACTTCATATCTTATCCCAGTCTATAAACCTACATTTTTTGTTATTTGAAAATCGTATTATTTATTTATTGAAATTAACATATACATTCTTATCATTCAGGAATATGTCAATAATTAATATGTTGGCATTTACTCATTTGTAATGTGATAACATCAATAAGTGTAAAAAAAAATTAAACAAATAATTGAAAAATGAATGACTATAAATTGGAAAAGTTGACAAAACAAAAAAAGTTCACGTTTTTTAGCTGGTCCTTAAAGAGGCAGAGACTGTAACATTAACGTTTATTTATTATATTCTATTGTCTACAGAATAATATTAAAATGTTACATTATTCTGGAAATACCTCTATGCACATGGCTAAAAATTAGTAATGGATGTCTAAAATTTAGGCCTAGAGGAAACACAACATTAAAAACAGACATGGTTCTGTCAGGCCATCACAGGTTTTAGGCATTAAGATGTTGAGAAAATGCAACTCTCTATAACATATTTAAATCAAGTAGAAACTTCATTGATTTATTTATTCATTTTCTATACCACTAAACCAAGTTCATGGTGACAGGAAGGGGTGGAGCTTATTGTTTTATCAGCAATTAGGACCCTGCTGACTCTCCTAATTGCTGATAAAACAATAAGCCCCACCCCTTTCTGTGACCATGAACTTGGTCACAGGAGAGGGGCGGAGGTGGGGGGTGGGAAGTTTATTGTTTTATCAGGAATTAGGAGAGTCAGCAGGGTCCAACCTGGACAGGTTGGAGCTCCATCTCATGCAGATTCAACCTGTAAATCTGTATTACAGATTCATCTGTAAATACTTTTCAAAACCTGTTTTGTTTTTGTTTTTCAAAGCTAATTTAAAAGGTCTGAGGCAAAATGGAAAACTGTTCCAAGGTCAGACTAAATAAATGAAAACTTCTTTTTTAAGTCATTGCTATGTCCTCACTAATAAAAGTAGAGAAACCCCTTAACTTGTTACCAACACTCAGATCAAAAGCCTCCATTTTTGATAGCATAGGGCGAGATGAATGCCTATGACTTTCCTACGTGGAAATTTACACTTTTGAAAAGGTAACATTGGTGAAAAATTTATATATTTAAAGGTTTTAGAGCTATCTGTCCAGGCGACTCTTTCTGTTAACAACTTGAATATTTCACCAAGAAATCACATATTGCACTCATTATAATAGCATTATAATAGCCTGGTAATGTAGCTGAAGAGGGCAGGTCTTGGATTACCATGTGTTTGGCCAAGGGTCCCCATCTCTGCACCTCTTAGACTGGTGCAGGTTTTAGAAGTTAACCTGTTGAAATGCACCTGATCAAAATAAAATGGTTCACCAACAGTTTGTTGCAGATGTCACTTGCAGCTGGGAAACATCTGAAACCTGTAGGAGACTTGCCCGAGAGGTCCAGAGTTGGTATTGACCTGTAACCACCTAAAAAATACTGGAACGTCATGAAAGGCAAATTACAAGGGAAAAAAACCTGGGACCGTCAGGGACATAGAGCCCTTTATGCATTCATCTCATCCAAAATGTCTAGTAGGTCTCTTCAGTTCACAGATGTTAACATTCTGCTGTACAAAGAACGGACATGTTGTTGCCATCAAGTTCAAGATTACCTGTTTTGTGTAATGCTTCACATAATCAACAAAATTACATCATATACAAAAATTAACATGATTTTAATTTGATTTAGCAAATACTTTAATAAGTTATGAATATTGTGTTTTCTTCCTAAAACTACAATGATAATGACTTTTAATTTTTTGTAAAGAAGCCACACAGAAGGCTGTTTTGGCAGTATACTAAACTCTTCTGAATCATAAAAGATTTTATTTTTTAAATTTGACAAAAAAACAAAACAAAACAAAAAAACAAATAGCAAAGCATGCTGCAAGACCAATAAAGCATATTGACCCTAAATGATTGGACTAATTGCCATGTAAAAAGTCTGACAGCCTCACTGACATGAGCTGGACCGACAGAAAAACAAAAAAATGGCACAGAAATGACTTTAACTGTCTAGGTAAAATAAAAGAAACAGAGGAGATATCCAGTGGCAGCTTTTATTTTATCAGCTGCGGGTTGCTTCTTAACTCCTTCGCCCACTGGCTGTAGTCAAACAGCGACACAGTTTTTTGTCAAGTGTGCAATTTCACAGGGCCTCACACTTGGCTACCTCCAAGTACATCCAAATCTAAGGACATAAAACACTCTAGACATGTTGAGAGTACTTAAAGAGATTATCACCAAGGGAACAAAAGCCTTTTAAACACTTAGTTTAAACAAAAGTATTAAGGGAACCTTCGCTGACTGTGAAATTGTGTTCAAGATCTGGTATTGACTATGCCTGTAACTGGGGGACTGAAGCATCTCTAAACCTAGAACTTATTTAAATGTTTGTGCATCTTATAAAACAGGACAGACGAAGTGGGCTTGCCATTCTGTCATCTGAAAAGGACATTACATCTAAATTGTGTCATAAGGACTTTTCCTCTGTGTTAATAAAAATGGTTACTTTTAATTCATGCGTTATGGGTTGTTGGATTTAGTCTTGAATTAGGTTAAGTGCAGAGTACAGACATCATCCACATGCTAATGTATTGTTCCTATTGTATTTAATTCCCTGCAGTTGTTTTATGCATATAGATGCAACTGTAAGTCAAGTGTAATGATCCATTTTACAATTTAATTGAAAGTCTGAATGCAGTGAGTGCAATGAATTAACAATGTAGCTAAAACTAATGGTTGTTAGAGCTGATTCTTTTCTTAGCATAATCTGATCCCATGTTCATAATGATGGTGGATTTTTATACTACAAATTTAAGACTTTGAAAAATATTCTACAACAGAGTAGTTAGTTTATGTTAATCTCACATGTAGAGTTTTTTTTTTTTTATTGTCAACTGCCCTGCTACTCGCATTTACTACCTCATGTAGGCGCTCACACCATCTTTGTGATGAAGGTCGTCTGTAGATGCCAACCTACTAATACAGTCAACATTGTGTATAGAAATAAATTTGAAGAGTCATATTCTGCTCACAAGGTTGTTTGAATTCAGGTTGGAGGTGTTTAGTGGTTTTTAATTTGTAATTTGTGCCTCTAAATGTCAGAGAATCTTCACACTAAATTCCACACACTGACTCTTCAAGTAAACACGATGCCAAAATAAACAACAAGTGCTGACACAACAAGCATAAAATTTGTGCGTGTGTGTGTGCATATAAAACAAGCAAACAAAAAAGAAAGAAAAGCAGAATGTGATAAGTTCTGTTGTCTATCCTGGTCATGCTCCTGATGTCCTCACCTTGTTTGCTACTGCAATTCTGACAAAGCACACAGCTTAAGTAGCTTCTCTAAAGACACACACAGCTCTTTACACACACGTATGCACCCAGACAGGAGGCTAATGGGTATTTTTTTGTGTGTTGTTTGATATATGTAAGTAAAACTTCAATAAAACATAATTCAATTTCAGTGTAAACATATTACACATCAGTGACATCAAATGGTCTAAAAACAAATTAGTAAAATGTTATTGATTATATATTGACAAAAGACAATCTGTTTTGGATACTGTTATTCTGCACAACATACTGAAAAGACATTGGCTTCCAAACATTTTCAAAAATGTTGGCATAATTTCTATTTATTTATTTTTGCATTACAAATTGTACTTTAGAATAACATTTTGTATGTTTTTTTAAAAAAAAATATTCAGCAAATAAATAGTCCAAAATACTTATATGATACGAAACAGAAACCGTTTTTAAAAAGCTAAATACTAAAAATTGGAAAGTGCTGCTTGCAGAGTATTCATCCCCTTTGCTATAAACCCCCTCACTTAGCTCTGATTTTACCATTTATTACTTTATTTTGCACGTAGTACAAAATAGCTTACCATCACCTTCAAGGTCAACACAAAGTATTTTCACACCTTTATTACACAGCAGAACTGGATCAGAGAGAAAGGATTACATACACCAATGAGCCCTCAGTCTGGACTAAAATCTTCTCTGGCTAATTTAAGGGACTGTAGGGTCTGTATGCAAGGAGGCCTCTCAGGCACGTGAGTACATACCCTCCCCGAACTACCAGGAAGGTGTCATGCACGATGCCTTGCACGATTTCAGACAGCCGATTCCTGCACCTGCCTGCAAGTTAATAATTAGAAACATACATATGAATTGATGCGTGTGTAATGCGTAAACAGGATTTGTCAAAGCTGCATTAAAGTTGTAGTGATTGGACAAAATCGCAGGGAAGTCCAGAGTAAATGAGAACTGGCTGCATTTGCATTAATAGTTGTGATTGCTAGATAGTGAAATCCTGGAGGAACTGGCTAGATGTTAGGATTGTGGTTACTAATGTTTTGCCATGCTTTTGTTTTGTGATTCAGAGATCCAACTTGCCATAGTGGTGGTGGGGCTGCTGATTGGAGATTCCACTGACTTGGTGGTAATGAGAGCTGCAACTCACCTGCTTTAGTTCAGCCAGCCTACATGAGTACCAGTCTGCAGTCTGCTCGTTGCCATATTGTTTTTAAACTCCAGCAATAAATTTGATGATTCAGACACCTGGATGCTGATCGAGATCCCGGTGCCGTTTGGACCGTAGATGATCCCGTTTATGCTCCGTTCCTGACCTATGGGC
>JBAMHX010000005.1:6733504-6746879 GCA_037177515.1 Pseudomugil tenellus
ATTAGCAGAAGCAGGTAGCGAGGAGGTAGCTTCAGAGCATGATCCAGGGAGGCCAAGAGTCAAGAGTCCAGAGACAAGAGGAGAGGAGGCAAGAGGAGGGACAAAGGCAGAGGGCAAGAGAAAGAAGGGCCAGAGAAAAAAAAAGGCAAGAGAGAGCACAGGGTTCGTGTTGGTCTTTTTGAATGTAAGGCGGGCTCTGCTGAGTAGGCAGGTCTGGATGCTGCCAGCCAATCAGGGATCTGTGGGGGTGACTTCAGCTCATGGCTGATGGTTCACTCTTAGACATGATTAAGGAACATCACAGTTTTACTTAATACATGTTAGTTACACACACAGAGTTTCTTCTCCATAGAACTCAGGTTTATCATCAACTCTCACAGCAACACTTGTTTATGTTATGTTGTCTAGTCTGTCTTGTTCGTTATATGTTTTATTATTCCTCATATTTAGCCATGTATAACCTGTAGATTAGATAATAAATACCACTTTTACTATCTGGTTGTTGTCTGTCTGTGGTCATGATCCAGGTAAATTCAAACTAGAACTTACGACTATAACATTTGAGACTGATTGATTTAATGAGACTGATTAATAATTTTATTCTTTGATTGAGTTATCAACTCATCATCTATTAAGATTTCCTTCTATACCTTTAGTGTTACCAAAGTAATTTAGAAAATAGGAGGTGGTGCCTAAAGGATAATTATAAATTAATTACTAATTGGCAATATTAATATTTCATATTAATATGGTCATAGTAATTCTATTAATCCCATTAAATGCTACACACGATTAGTATTAGGCATTAGTATAGGTATTCTTAAACTGCTCCAAAACAATAAGCACCCCAAGACCCTCAAAGGATTCAACTCCATCGTGGAACCCCAATGCAGGAAATTTTACCTTAACTCACCCACAAATTCGACATGTGTCTGCGTCACCACCTTAATGCCCTGATGAAACTTCTGCCTATAAGCTTCTGCAATTAATATGCTTTCCGATATGCTGTCAACACATCCTTCGCCAACTCATACGTCAAATCATCGCACACAGCAGAGAAAGCCTCCTGTGTCACGACCTCTGGAATGTGTGGACTCAAATGCAGGCAAGGTGGACAAACGGGCTGCAGATCAACTTGATTTATTATCTCAACTAAAAATACCCTACCAAATTAATGATATACACAGACTAGGAAAACACAGATTAGGAAAACACAATGAACCAGCAAACAGAAATGAAAACCAACAGACTTATATACACAACTGAACTACACAGGTGAACACAGTAACCAATCAACCCCAGGTGAAACAAGTAATTAACAAGACATGAAGCAAAAACAGAAACACATGGCAAAACAGGAAGACTACAAAATAAAACAGGAAACCAAAACCCCCCACACAGAGTCCAAATCATGACTCAAGGGACGGACACCAGACGGCCCAAGAACAAAAAAAGTCCAAAGCAGAGTGGGAGGAGAGGAGGGACCAGGTTTGGAGTCCACCAACACAGGAGCCCGAGCTCTGGCGGTCGGCCCGGAGGCAGAAGGTCAGGGTCCGGAGGAGTACTTACGTCACAGAGCCGGTCTGATGCGGGAACCTGAAGAGCGCCACCCACTGGCGCAGAAACCTGAAGAGCCTCCCGACCTGAGACCCCCTCGGAGACGAGGAGTGTCCCAACCTGGGACCCTCTCGGAAACGAGGTGAGGAGCATCCCGACCTGGGACCCCCTCGGAGACGAGGTGAGGAGCATCCCGACCTGGGACCCCCGGGACCTCTTTGGAGACGATGAGAGGAGTGCCCCGGGCCAGGACCTCCCCGGGGACGATGAGAGGAGTGTCCTGGACTGGAACCTCCTCGGAAATGGGTTCAGATGGAGTAGCATCCCGGCAACACCCAGGCAACGACCGAGAAAACAACGCTCACCTCAAATATCCTGGACTTGCCCCCATTCTTTATTCCACAAAAATAGTATTGAACTCCAACGGATACGAAGACTGGCTGGCTGGAATGCTGACAAGATTAAATAAAAACCTCTCGCAGGTGTGCATGGTCTTGAATTTAAAGCCAAGCCCCTGCCAGATATGATTTAACTGGAGCACACTGGTCACATGAGAAGAGGAGGATAGAGGTGGGGGAAAAACAAAGCAAAGGGCAGAAACTGGAGGCAAAAGTTAAGGTCCTAAGGGGACAAACAAACTGGGGTCATCACAGCAAGATACCTTAAAAGAAAAGGTAGATTGAAAGGGATGAACTATGCCGAAATGTTTACATCACAGGAGAAAACAACAAAGCTTGTGGAGCAGGAAATGAAAGTGAAAGGTTAAGTGCTGCTTTCCAAAAGGAAAAAAAAGAAGAAATTATTTATTTTGGTGTTTCCTAATGGTCTTGCACCCTTAACTTGCTGCACCTATATGTCCCTTATCATTTCCTCCATTTTAGCTGAGAAGATGTTGCTGCCTATTTCTAAATTTCAAAGGAAAGGCCAGTCATGGCCCCAAAGCTCTGGAAGATTACACAAACTCCCTATAAAAAGTGTATAGGGTGGGTGGGGTGATATGGTACAGCTGCAAAAACTGATTTTGTGTTAGATTGTGAAGAATGAAGCAGCTTTTGTGAAGTTTCAATATTATTCAAAGTAAATAAGTGGAAATGAACATGCACCAACATGAGCGTAAACATGAATGGAGAAATAGCAGAAAATCTTGCTGCTTTTTTCATTTGGATTGACTGGGAAATTAATATTTTAACTACGTGATCTAAAATTTTATAGTCTGTGGATTACTCTTTCATAGCATAAAGTCAATAACCCCTCCAGCTTTTTAAAAGACCATTTAACATTCACATGTCCCTGAAAATAAGTTGCTTTTCTTTTTATATGCATTTTATTCAAATACAACATTTTGAAGTTGTAATCAATATAATTTACTACTTACTTTATACTAATAAAAACATCAATACAAGGAACCTTAAATCCTATCAAGATTGTATTGGTTACAGTTTGCATGTGGAGATAAGAGTGCATAAACAAAAAATAAGTTTGTGGAAGGTGTGATTGTGCAAAAGAAGTATAATAACAGGAAGTAACAGCAAGCCATTTAATACCAATTCACTGAATATATGCCAGGTTTTGAATTACAAGTTGCTGTGATATATCTGTTATAATCAAGTTTTATTTATGTTCTATGTTAAATATCCATACAGACAGAGCATTATTCCATCTTCAGCAGTACATCCTTTATATGCATATTTGAATCAGCATTCAGAAGGTTTGTGGACCATGACCGGATTCAGCAAAAGGAGCAGGACAACCTGAAACTGTAGGTGTAGTGCTGTGTTTAGTTTTTATGCACTGGAAAAAAGTAACCAAGAAGAAGCAGCAACAGGTTTATGTCTGTTTCTAAGAAAGTGTACTGTCCTGGTGTTTTACGTGTGAGAACTGAACTCTTCATGGCCCTGTACATGCATGGATGTATGTGAATAGGTACATTGACATACCTACACAAAGGAAGCATACTGCTTATGAACCTTTACTATTACTACTTGAATTGGATGTGGAGTTTTCCACATGAACTTTAAGTTGTAGTTGGGTAATATGACTTTTCAGTATCTAAAGATCCTACCCAACACAGAGGGATTCCCTATTAGGAATCCCTCTGGTTTGTTTCTGTTATACCTTGTACTTTTATTTGCTGTCAGGACCAACCCTACAGTGGTGAGGAGCAGCAGACAGACAGAGATTGTAGCAATTTTGAATGATCTGGGCCTAAATTTACACTTCTGAGGCAGTGAGCACAGTGTACATCATTCAGATAACTTTTATTCTGGCCTATCTCGTCCCCTTCAGGCTGGATATAAGTAATCTACTCACCTCATCGGCATTCACTTCACAGCAGTAGACAGTTTCTGGTGAAATTTCTCACACAAACTCCAGACAAAGAAGGGGGTGTATCTGATGACTTCCCACCACAACAACCTTATACAGAGTTTACTCATAAGGTCAAAATCAGAACATTTTGATAAACCATAGCATGTTGCCTGTTTTGCCAAAGTTTGTGTGTTTTATTCAGTGAGATTTATGCAGAATGTAGGAAATATGTCTGGGAATAATCGATCACATTGTTAAAGCTCAACTCTGGCATCACAAAGTAAATTCCTGTAGTAAAGTGTGTTTGGAATCCACCAAATCTACATTGTAAAGGAAATAAGAATAATACAATGGATTGATAGGATTTTTGATGTTTTATTGAAAGGTTTATTTAGCTTATCAGCATCCAGCATTGCATCTGTTACATATATTTGAATTATTTCATAGATTTCAGCTCAATTACTCTCCTTGATCTACTGGATCCAGAGAGTGAGTGTCTGTCTGAAAGGGACAGTTTGTAGTAAAATGATTGCACTCACAGAGAAGTGGCAACATCTGCACCACATCTGGTTGTTCTTGACAGGGTTGTTGCTCTGACAGCAATTTGGGAAAAAAAAACAAAAATCTCAGAGAAGAAACTTTGTGATCTCACAGAATAAACCTTGAGTGTATGAAGAAGGTTTTAAACTGAAAAGCAGGACATTTGTATGCGCAGCAGTGACTCTGATGGTTTTGATGTGCAGCAGAGCATATTTGGCAAAGAGCAGGAACTCTTTGAATGTACTTGAAGGAAAGCAGTATCGTCATTTGAAAATATATACACTACATGTGAAAGATGGTGGTATCGCTTAAAGAATTGCTAGCAAATGCTAATTTAAGCCCTTAAAGATAGGTCTATTGCACTGCTTCTTGGTAAGTAGATCTTTTTTTATGATGTTATGTGGAAGTTGTCTGTTTGTTTGGTCAGGCATTAGGGTGGACCACTGAGATTGGTCCTTAGAACTATTTGCCGGGAGCGTGTTGGGGTTTTCGGGGAACTTGTATGGAGGAACACTGGAGAATAAAGTCAGTTGAATCCTCGTTTGTCTCCCTCATCATTGGAATCTGGAGATTATTACACTTTTAATGAATGACTTGTTCCAAAAGCTCCAATATGCATATTTTCATCTTCTCTGTCACTGTTTGTGCACGGTGGGGGTTGTAATGAAGAATTCTCCACTTCATTGTATGCTCCAATACATGCTAGGATATTTTTGTCAGAATCATAAACTCTATTTAACGATTGATTTACTATATTCTTTTTTTTCCATTTTAATTAATTAAAATAATCAAGGGTTTCATTGTGGTGTGATGGTTAGCGCTATTGCCTTGCAGAAATGTTGTTCTCAGTCAACATCTCAGCTGGGCCCTTTCTGTTGACTCTGATTGTTCTCTAAAACTATTGCAGCTTCCTCTCGAGGTTCTAAAAACATCTATGTTAGGATAGCTGCTGTTTTAAATTGACCATAGGTGTGAGTATATGTGTGCATAGTTGCCTCCCTGTTGGCTCTGTGATGGATGTGACCAGTCCAAGGCTTATCCCCCCTTTACTCCCAGTGGTAGCTGGAATACAATGCAGTCCCTTTATAACCCCAAAAAGGATAAAGTGAGCATAGAAACTGAATCAATGAATGCATAAATTTATCAAGATAAATAGAAAATCTGCATTAGGATAAATAAAAATACTAATCAACAAACAGAAACAGGCACAATTAAAACTAAACATTCAAATAGTCAGCTATTTGGCTATACTGATTTCCTGTCTGTCTGCTTATTCAAGTTATTGATAGATTTAACTGCTGTTTGTCGTTATTCAGTCACCGCTGAGCCTGGATGAGGAGCAATGCAATCACCAACCGTGAATGCAGCATTCAGCTGATGCTTATTTCTTGCAAAATGATGAGACAATTTCTTATAAAATGAGCTACTAGCCTGAGTTGCATGCAAAATGGTCTTTGTAAATGCATGAGAGAAGGTCACTGTCTGTGCTGCCAGACTACAGAACGATTAGAGCGGCAGACCTGTCCACAGGTCCAATGAAAGATCTAAGCTGACATCCACCAAAGAGGGTGGAGGTTAAAGAGTAAGATCTAACCTTCATCCCGGGGGGACCAAGAGGGAAGAAAGCTACATTTATTCCAGACTGTAGAGGGTCAGTGAAGAAAAAAAAGAAAACTGTGGTTGGTGGAAGTTTTGTTAATGGCTTGGAGCCATAACCCTGCTGACTTCCTGTCAATGTTAAAGAAAGTGAGGGGAGAGGTGCAACTATTTCTTTTCAGAGTAAAAATCCAACATAACTTTCTAATGAAAAAGTTTGTGCTTGTAGTTGCTTTGTTTGTTGACAAAAGCTGTGATACAGACTATTTAGCTTTTCTTATCATCAGTATGGAGCACATCAGAAGATTTGCCATGCAAATGAATTATTATAATACCAAACGGTGGGACAGCATTACCAATTTAGTTAATATCACAGTCTGGTGCCAACCTCCAGGTACAACATATGTCTGTCAATAAAAAAGTATTTGACATTTCTTGCTTCCTTTGTATCACTTTCCATGTTTCTCAGTAACAGTTTTAACATGTCGCAGCAATGTTCTCTTGAGTGGCTTCTCTCCTTAGGGCTTACAAAAAGGAAGGCAGAATGTAGAAAGATGGAATTTACTCCCCTCCAGCCTTTAGACGAAGGTGAATAAATCAAAGCAGCTGCGCTGCAAATATGAGTGAGAGACATGATCTGGGTTAGTGTTTGTTTCTGTGTTTAAGGCATCTGGAAATTGATGTGTTGTGTTCAAAGTGTGTTTTCAGAATCAGTGCTGCCAAATGGGTACAGTAATGTCTTAGGATGCATCTGTTTGTGCATAGTTATGGTTAAAACCTTCTGCTACTCGGCACAAATGACTGTGGGCTATAACTACCTATTTGGTTCTCTGTCAAGTCTTGTCGTGCTGATTTATTCCACTCAAGTTCCCGCCCTCACCCATCCCACGTCCTCTCCTGACCCTCCATTTGAATGATCATCATGAATGATTAATGCTGTCCTGTCATGCGTATCTGTGCATATGCTTGTCCCAATGAAACAGTTTAAGGTTATGGTACAGAATGCATGAATCGCCAATGACCAGATGCCCGAGTATGTTTGTGTACATGCTTTGGACTGTGCACCTTTCACGATACTTGATTGACTCTGCATTTATTGAATATGCTTTTTTCAGTCTTTGTGACTGGAATATTTGGCATGTGGGTCTCTGTGAGTGTGAAATCTTGAGATTTGTTGAAGATGAGAAACTGAAGATGTTTTAGAGAAGAAAAAGAAATAAAATCAGGATTGAGAACAAAATTTTTTGAAAGATGGAAATAAAAACAGAGAAGCGAAAAAGATAAATGATGACCTGGCATGGCCGGGCAAGTTCACCTGCTACACATTGGTGCTCATGCATTGCATGTCTGTCTTCATCCATCACTCTGTGTGAATGCTCATGTGAATCCATGTAAGTGTATAGCCCATGCCCTGGTGTATTGTTTTCTTTTATCAAGCCTTTTGTTTGTGGTTCAGCAGAAGTTGTAATTGGTCTCTGAAGTGGCTGACCCACTGGGTTCTGACTGAGTGAAACAAGTTTTGGATGGCTTCCTTAAATATTTCAACTCAGCCAAATGTGAGGTCTCACTGCTCTCGCCTGAGGCTGAGCCAACGCCACCACTTAGCTAGTTGCCCTGCCCTCACAGAGAGTAAAAAAAGCACAACCTGATAGATTTAAAGGATGTGTATAAAGAGGGTGACCACACAGATTTGAGGGGTGTGAATGCGACTCAGTGTCTGTGTTACTGAGACATATGCCTTTATGACTGCATTTCCACAGGATGTCATTACACCACTGTCTGCTGGAAAGAGCTATCTGCAATTGAACTGCATCTTCATTTTACAGCAAATTGAGTTGCCAATTTGATGCACTGAACCTCTACCTCATTATGACATCCTCTGTCTGCACCTTATTAAGTGGAAATGGTATTCTGCATATCAGGTCTGCATATTCAGCTCTCTGCAAATACACCAAATCTTTTTCTTGCTCTCATGCTTTAGTACTAGCCCATCTTCCTCTACAGCTCATTCAACCATGCTATTCAACTTTGCCATTCATTCTCTTTGATTTACTCCTGTCTTACTTATTTCTCTTTCAGTCACTTTTCTTCTACTGTCTACAAACTAACACTCACTCCTTTTTCTATCTTCCTCTGAGTGTGTATTATTTCCTTTCTCTTCTCACTCTGTTTCCATATTTTTCAGCTGTCTACCATGGATCTACGGCACACTGAAAAGATAATTCCCTGGTTCTTTGCAGAGAGAGCAAGTAAAAATAGGGAAGGTTACCTTTCATGTTCAATTCTGAAAGCAAATTTGAGAATTCCCAGAGATGATTAAACAGGACGTGTTCCTGACAAGGTCACACAGAATTACATATATAGACACAGAGACACACGACATGCATGAAGACACACACACACACACACACTTGCAAACAAATGACTTGGCCAGAACACCTTGGGGAGGACCGGATGTTTCTTGTACACAAAATGGTGAAAAAAAGGAGAAAAGATTCCTGCCTGTTTAGGAAACCACAGAATATTTAAAGAAGTGTGCCTGCGTTTACACAGCACTTCGTGCCTATGAGGCTAAAAGGCCAAGGCAGCAAAATTGATTGACCTGTGTTTTTATTGCACTGCCATATATCACCTTTAATTTATTGTGAGAACCAAAACTTAAATAATTAATAACGCTGTTTTGTGTGTAAGTTTGATTCTACCTTGCATCTTTCAGTCTTTGCATCCATCTCTTACATTTATTTCAATCTTTGTATGTGTATTTACAGCATTATTAAGGTTTAACTTTTGCCTTAAGCAATATTGTTTCCCTGGAGACCAATTATCTGACAGTGTTAAGGAAACTCTCTTGTGCCAGTGAAAGGAGATGTGCGTTTCTGACAGCACTGCAGCATGTTTCCTCAGGCATCGTGATTGTGTTTGTGAGTCCTGCACATGCAGGCCCATGAGCATGTGCATTATACATCATCAGAGTGCCTTGACTTACATGTTAAAAACCAACACAGCTTTTTAAAGTGTGGTTCTGATCAGGTTTATGGCACAGAAATCTCTTACAACATTGCATAAGCAACCCATATGCATGCTTGTGAGTCAGTCAGAGTGTTCAGGTATTCTGGATTAGTCCCAGCTATTTGGTAACTGTAGCATAAACTGACAGAGGTGTTCTGGGACAAAGTGGAGTTGGCATTTTTGAATGAGTTATCCTGAATTCAGATTGCGTCCGTCTCCAGAGGCATGGAAGAATGGCCTGATTCTCTCTCCACCTCCCTTTTTCTCTGACTTTCCAGTTTTCTCTCCTCCCCTCCATCTCTAACAAACTTTCTCACCCCCTTCTTCCCCAAATCCCTGCATTGTGCTTTTTTCTAATCTCTCTTTCTCCTTTTAGCTCTCCACATTGGCTTTTCTTACATTCTCATTCCCCTCCCCCTTGGAGTATCTTTCTTTTACTCCATCTTTACCCTCACACTGCATTTTCTTCATTCGCTTATGTCGCCTGTTAACTTTTGAAACTTTTGGAAGGGGCTGTGACGATGGGCTGCACTCCAACTCTGTTTCCATAGTGAGACAGGGACCACATATGTTCTTTGCTATCCAAACTTTCACCCGTGACAGTGCTTTCCTTCACACCATAGCCACCTCAGTCTATCTTTGTTCATTTCTATTTCTGCTGTCTCCTTTCTCCTCCTCCTGAAGGTGTGTTCACAGTGAATACACAAGCAGTTTGACAGAGATTGGGTATACTTGTGAATTCACTGTGATTTTGACTGCTGGATGTCTTCTATTTTAAACAGCAAAGGTACAAAAAACACGAGTGTTAATTAAGACTTAAAACTTTTTGCCTCGACCATGTGTATCAAATGGGATGGACTATGTTTTCAATCCTGAAAAAGAACATTTTCTCTTTTATAACACCATGCTTTCATTCTTGAAAAATGGCATCATAATGTGGGGAATAAACCATAGCGAATAATACATTTGTTTGCAGTGATTTGTATTTTTACAATTGTGTGCTATTGTACTCAAAAAGAAATAGAAGAAAGAGACAGGTGTGTTTGTTTGATTCAACCATAAAACATTGCTACTGTGTGCTTTTGAGAAACCAGGGACTTAATTTTGTAAGGCAAAAGCTTTTTATACCCTAAGTTAATGAACAGTTTTAAGCCTGGACTTCGATCAGACCAGAATAACACCAGACTCTCATAAAGGGAGCATAGCTTGCTTTGGCACTATATGCTGAAATTAAGGCCTCTGTTCAAAGAGACATTACCTGGATGACAAAACATGCTGCATTAAAACTTATAAACACAAATCAGTTATGGCATTATAGCCACCAGCTTAATATTGAATAAGTCTCCTTCTCCTGCCAAGACAGTTATGACCTATCAGGGCTTGGACAAAGAATATCATAGAGTATCAAGGCGTGTCTGGGACGATGATGTTAGTAGTTGATCCTTTGAGTCCAATACATTGTGAGCCGGGGTGTTTTGTGAATTGGGACTTTTTTTCACAAATGCCACCATAATCCATCCAATTGGCACCTGGAGAGTTTGAAGCGGAATACCTTTGAAACATTTTGTTCTTTGCGCCCTTGCTAAACAGTTTTTCCAGGGCTAACCCCCTCAATGCTGGGTGTAGCTGCTGGAGTTCCAGAAAGAATAGCAACGTTGTACAGGTTTTTGACTGGTGTTGCATATGCATTATAAATGCGTATGTGTGTCTGCACACATCTGTATGTTTGAATCCTAACTCTAATTTTTCTGTTTTTAATTTGTGGAGCATTTTGTGCTGCATTTAATTGTATGAAAAGTGATGTAGAAAAAAAGATTTTATTGATTGATTCCTATATCTAAGTCGTGTATCTGTTTCTTTTTTTAAATTTACGACAGTTTATCAAAAACACTGTTAATTTCTCAGATTTTATATTTTATTTCAAGCATTTTTCTCCTCTTTTATAATCTCTTTATTTATCTTATTTTTGTTTGAAATGTATTTGTGATAGGGTATTGTTAGGATACTGTTAGTAAATACACTGATTTCCACCATAATATCAAGACAGATGTTCTTTTTTTCCAGGCTGGGGGAGCCTGTGGACAATTATGGTTTTCAGCCTTTACCATTACATTGACTAAAAATAGAAGATTTAAGGAAACAATGTATATAAAAATAGACTATTTGATCACTGCTAAGCCTACATAAATGACCAGGTAAAATAATCAATGCTGTTCAATGAGAGCAAGCATCACAATATTATTACTCAGATGTTCAGAATCACTGATGGAATATATCAGTTTCCATATGTAAAATATGTTCCAGACAAAAATTTGCTCATAGTACTGGCCCCCAGGTAAAACGTTATGTCTCAGTTTAAGGTAGCAGACTCAACAGACACACGTCACATATGCATGTGGAATATAAAAAAAAATAGATTTATTTCAGTGACCAGTTGATTGGTTTAACTTCTTCTTGCACAAAGCTGTGTAGTACAAACACTAAGAGCCCAAAGGGTGTGCATAAATTTAATTCACTCATCTATTTTGTTAACCGCTTAATCCAATAAAGGGTCACTGGAAAGCTGGAACCTATCCCAGCAATCATTGGGTGAGGGGCGGGGTACACCCTGGACAGGTCCCCAGTCCACTACAGGGCCATCCCAGAAGAATAAACAAACCATTCACACTCACATTCACTCCTAGGGCAATTGAGTTACAATTAACATAGCATGCATGTCCTTGGACAGTGGGAGGAAGGGAAGGCGGAGTACCCCGAAAACCCCAACACACACAGGGAGGACATGCAATCAGACCTCCCTCCAAACTGCAATGCAACCCTAGAGATTTGTGACATCAGTTGAGTCATGTCCAAAAAAAAAAAAAAAAAAAAAAAAACAAGAGTACTAATACAAACTGCAGCTGCCCAAAGGCGAAGGGAGCAGGGGAAGTCACACCCAGCTAAGACAATATCTTTGGGGGACGGCATAAACCAACCAAAAAGTAGGTCTTGGAAGCAGAGATGTCAAGTTAATTAGGCAAAGCATAAGTGTTTGACTCGTCCAAAAATAGAAGGACAGCATCAGGAGTAGAGCCAGAAAAAAGATAAGCTTTGGTCCAAGAACCTGAGAGTTTTAAAAAGGGTTCAGACAGCTTGGCCTCAACAATGCTGGAGACATAGACCTCAAGGTTGCTGGACTACGGTGTGTAACTTGAATTCAATTCAATTCAGTTTTATTTATATAGCCCAGTATCACAACAAGTTGTCTCAGAGGGCTTCACATGCAGGTAATAAGAGAACAATAGACATAGCTCACAATACACACAATTAGTGACTACACTAAACTAAACAAATCCCAGACTTCCTGTCCTTAGACCCTCCTTCGCGGTAACGAAAAACTCCAAAAAATCCGGTTGTAGGAAAAAAAGAAGAAACCTCATGGAGCCCCGGGTGAAGGAGAGATCCTCTCCCAGGACGGACAGGCAAAAGAATCACCAAAAGAATCTGTTCTAGTAGATTAGAAGTTATAGTTCCGTCTGTTTCATGAAGTGAAATAAGAATGACCGTAAGAATTCAAATATGTCACATGATTAGCAGCATGTCTATATGGTAATTCTTCTTTGTCCAGTTCTTCTGTGTGTGTGTGTGTGTGTGTGTTAGTGTGTGAGTGCACAAGCAGCTGGATTTGCAGATCTTTGCAATCACCAATATTCTAATTATAAACCATGTAGGATTTTGTCTGTTGGAACTGTATGGGTGTTTACCTTTGTGTATATTACTAAGCTCCAAGCATTAAATGTGTGCTTCATGCAGCTTTTTGACTCTTTGCTGATGTTTTTTTACATGCATTTTGCTTCCTATTGGTGTATTTTTAAATGTCTACATCCGACTAAGCCTTTGTCTCTGTGGACATGAGTCATTTTGTGCCAAACCGTCTTACTTCAACTTTGAAAAGAATATTATTTTCCAATATTATTTTCCTTCCCTGGCCAAAAACACAGACTGAATCATCCCTTACCCATGATAATTTTGGAAAAGCAGAGAGGGGGGTATACAATGGATCAAAGTATAGAGGAAGAGGGAAGAGAGACTTAAGGGAACCATGAGTTTAAAAGGGGGATGACAAAGACTAAGGGGTCAGTCAGTAATGGCTGAAATAAACAGTATAAAAACATCAATAAGTAGTAGGAGACATAGGGGAGCAATTTCTCCAATTTCTTGCCATGTCTAAAAGCAAATGTGTTTTTGTGGCCTTTGCCAGTGGCGCAAGACCAAAGTTAGCGTGTAATTATCATTCTAATGTCCTTGACATTTCATGCTGTTGCAAATTTAGGGGTAAATAACACTAAGCAAGAAATATAGCTGGATCTTGAACAACAGACATAGA
>JBAMHX010000005.1:6774627-6796619 GCA_037177515.1 Pseudomugil tenellus
ATGAGCTGGCAGATGTGGCTGGGGAGAGGGAAGTTTGGGCTTCCCTCCTTAGGCTGCTGCCCCCGCGACCCGACCCCCGATAAGCGGAAGAAGACGGTACGGTACGGTACTTTATTTGTGTTGAAAAATCAAAAATTTTCCAAATGCATGAATAGGCGTGAAAGGCGTGAATAGTGCGTAAACCCGTCGTGACTGGGTGCCATGTCAGGAGGAGAATTTTGAAATGTTCAAAATTTTGGTAACGACAAAATCTCCCCATTGGGTCGTGAACTATGCGTGAACACGTCGTGAGCACGTAGTGAACTCGTTGGAACGATGCGGGAGGATGCGTGCCAGTGCGCGCCAGATATAGGCATCTTCTCTTCTCTGCAATGACTGTGTCTCTGGCATTCAGCATGTTCTCTCTTCCATTGATCTGGGGTTGGGGATGCCCAAGTTGGAACAACACCGTCCGAATTGGGCAAACTCTTAGTGCCAATGCAGAAAGTGCATAAACTATGCGTAAAGTCATTGTGCCAGTTCGCATCAATGCAGACACTGATGGCCAGGCATTTGTGAACTATTTGTGAAGTCGTCGTGAACTATGCGTGAACTACACGTGAACAATGCGGGAGCCTCCCGGTTTGTGCCCCAAAATGCCATGACTTGCCACAACAAAATTGTGGCCAAAAGTCTGCAAGTGTCAGCTTATCCTATGCCTTTTGTTGGCTCTTGGAATGTGATCAGCACATTTTGTGTTATGAGTGAGTATGGTGGAACTTCATAGACATTTGTCAATGAAACATATTTTGATGGGATACATTACGTGTTACATTATGTGTTTTTTGACACAGTGATGTTTTCTTAATTATAAATATTTTGTTTTGATACCAAATCTGAAATCAAGCAGTTTGTAATGCATGTACTGGGTTATTTACATGTCCTGGAAGCTGGTACAATAATTCTGTTAGGACAAATGTATAGATTTAGTTCTTGTGCATGGGTTCAACAATAAGACAGTTAAGAATAGTTTTTTTATTCCTTTTACTTATGGAAATATCTCATTGTGCCTTAAAGACCATATATCCATGTATGCACTACCTTAGCAGAAGTTCCAGGCAAGCTGTGTCATTACTTTACTGTGACAACTGACTATTCATTTCTTCACTAGCACTAATCTGCATGTCAGCAAATTTCTTGTTCCCTGAACAAATACTTTTATTTTGAAGAGGACATTTTTTCTGAGTACACATCCACATACATGAATTATGTTTTGATCAATCCGTGAATATATGTTAAAAGTCTGGCTTCAGAAATGGATCTTCTTTCTCAGCTAGCCAGAGATGCACTCTAAAGCATTCAGTTGGTCTCATCACTCCTTAAAAAATAATCAAGTCATCCTCCTTTTAAAAATTGTTCTAATCTCACACAGTCATAGTCACTCCACATAACCTCTCACTGCAACCTGCAAGAAAGACAGAATGGTTCCTCAAACCCCTCTCACATCTACATTGTTTACTGCATTATTTTACAAGCTACACCCACAAATCTCTAATCCTGCACACAACCGCTAATGAGTGGCCTGGATGTGAGTAAAGTTGAATTGCATGTGGGCATACTTGTAGGACATAGATCATTCATTGTCCTTCTGGATAAACACCACTACTGTGGTAAGTGGGTTGATACTAAACACCAACAGCATCCACGCTTGATTGACACAACTCTAGTTCCAAAGTAAGAGCTTGCTAATGCCGCCTCAGCACCATTGTTTGGTGGCAGTCCTTAAGCTGTCCCTGGATCAACAAACATTTCTAATCTTTATCAAACCATAGACTGTGGAGAATCCATCTGCTCTCTTTATGAGAGTAGCATCCTTCAAGTCTGAAACAGCTCCTTCAAAAATCTATTGGGCAGTTCATTGTCAGCTTCTTGCTTAAACCTCCAAATTCTGTGCTTCACTGTTTTTTGACTTGCTCTCAGTTAAGTTCTTCTGTCTTCATCGGTTTCATCTGGTTGCCCAGCCCCTGGGCAGTCGTCCAGAGCTGTCCTCTCCCTCTGCTCAAAATCTCTGTCAGACTTTCGAGTTGCTACATCTGCCTGTCCTGCTTGTCCTGTGGGTCATCTCTTATAGTCACCTCGTCTCTCTGCTTTTACTGTGAGCTGACCTTAGGGCCCCTGGGCTTTTCCACCAGAATTTTGCATTTCCCCGTCTGCTTAATATTGGTCCATGCATGTTAGGCCTCATGTGCTTCAATTTTCCAGTTGCTGGCCTTTATGTCTCCACCACTGTCACTATAACTGAGATATAGAAAATGTCAAGGGAAGAATGTCCTCTGTCCTCTTCAGTTTACACAAAAACAGAAGATGACACTTTACAAATATATTTTTCTAAGGAAGGGACCAGTTTTCTGACAAAATTGTTGCAGCTAATTCCTATTTGTTACAATAATGAGAAGAAAACAATTTTTGAAATAAAATAAAAATCTAAGATGAATTTATGCAGAGTACAATTATCTTTTCAACAGCGTTATATTGGCAACAATCTAAAAGTAGCATAAATAACCTGCAAATATTACTACCTAAATCTTGTCTTTGGGAAATAAACCGCCTGTAGACAACCAACTTTGGCAAACAAATTTGCAAAACAATACTTTCAATAATCATGTTTAAATGTCAGAAATAACTTTCATGTCTCAGATATTCAATAAGCAATTAATTTCTCACCTTTACAATCTTTTAATAATTAATACCATTAATACCTGATCCAAATCAAAGTCATTTAAAATTTAACTTCTCTGAGTTCAATCCCATGCTAAATGTTGATCAAATATGTGTACTCAATGTATTTAACATCCTTTGACCTTTTTGAAATGCTGAGTGACTCCTGTTGAGATAAGTTATTGTAACCGTAGACACAATGCATTTGACAAAACCAAACAGGATTATTTTATCCCGACGCATCGTCAAATTTATCTGTTATTCTTTTCTCTTATTCATCAAGCTAGAGGGATAGAAATACAAGTAAGTAAAATTCACGTTCATGAATTTTGCCAACTCGAATATGAGAACAGTCACTTGTAAAATTGTATGACTATATATTTGCATGGTGTCATTTTCACTCTCATCCAGCAAAATACAGTTGCGCTCAGGTGTTAATGAGATGAGAAGCGCAAAGACATCAGTTATATTATAGAAAAAATACCTGCTTGATTCAGCTCGTGCACTGGTCAAGTAAAATATGCCTGTATCTCTTCATTTGCACATCTCAAAAGCATAAATTCTCCATTTTCAACAAGTTTATCAAACACTGAAATGACTTAAGCTGCACATAAATTTATTTGAAGTAAGATAGGGTTGTAAGATATATCAAAAATACATATATTAAAAGGAAAATAATTGAGAATACAACTCAAAGCACAACTGAAAACATGTTTGTGATCTAAACAGCTGCAGCTAACATTACTCACAGCTCTTTAACTTCCTTAACCAGAGCCATTGAATGCTTTTCTTCATTATGGCAGAGGACTGGACATGAGCCAGTACTCTCACACATCGCTGCAACTCTCTTTGTTCTTCTACAGCCATAGCCACTCAGGACCTACAATCGCCCCTGACTGACTAATCAGGGGTGCAGTGTAAACAAAAACAACATTGTGGGACGTCAGACATAATTTAGTATCACGTTCACAAATAAAAAACCTTATAAAGATTAGATAAATAGATAGAAATCCATAGACACAATAAGAAATACCTGTATCATTTGCCCATATGCTGTATGGGAATGCACACACGCTGTACACACAAGTCATGTGGTAATTAAACACTTATGCCACCATGCATTAGAGATAGATGTAATTACGCTAAATGGTATGACAGGTTTTGTGAAATTAATTTAGATGTTGCCACTATTACTATAAAAGTCATTGTCATATTAGTGTTAAGAAGTTTCAGCATATGGGCCCCCTATTGTTACTTCTACGCTCCTAGAAGCTTATGGCTCACCAGGGGACTTCTCATGGAAAGCTTAAGTGCAAGTTTCAATGAAATTAATATGTGAATGTGCCCAAATTTTCCATAGCCAAATACAACTGCAATAAAATTAAAACTGTTATGACATAAATATGAGTGTCCAAGTTGGCTTTTTAGCACCTAAAGAAAATATCTAAGGGGACTGGTGGCTCAACATGATTTGCAAAACCTTGCATTTGAACCCTAAGCTTCATGAAGTTCTTGGTCACTGTGACATGATTGTTGGGAAACTGACTCACTGCAGTGTTTTGATATGAACATCTGGTAACTGTTATTCTATAAATAAAGAAGGAGATTCTTACATTACTGTATTATATATTATATAAATACAATAAATTAAGACACTGAAACTCAATTTAAAGCATTGAGAGATTGACAAACTCAGCACATTTTAAATTCTTGTGAAGCAGTTCAAATGATTTCTGACATAACCGGGACTCTGTAACACAATTTTTGCTTGCCAAAGCAACACATCAAAACAGTCCTTGCAATTTATCTGATTCAAAAGGTCAACATTGGGAGAATCAGATGAGTGCAAGCTTAAAATCACACCCTCCAAACTCTGCTGCCACCACAGAAGAGTAAGCTGTAATGTGTGCCTGTGAAGCAGATATGTGTACATCAGAAATTGACACCTAACATATCTTTTGACCAAATGACAATATGTGAATAGTTGGAAACATGTTATAAAAAAATGTGAGGATCTGTAAAACTTTGTTAAACACAGTTTGTGTCATGCAGTTGTAACGGAAATTTTTGATTACCAAAGATGAGGAGAGTGGTTCTTGTTAGGGTTTTGGGTTAGTTTGCGTTGGTTTCCTGTTATTTTGTAGTTTTTCCTGTTTTGCCCTTTGCTTTCTGTTTCAGCTTCCTGTATTTGTTCAATTAGTTTCACCTGGGGTTGATTTTGGTAATTGTTTTCACCTGTCCCTCGTTTGTTTCCTGTGTATTTAAGTCACTTGGTGTGTCTGTTTGGTTGCGGGATCATTACTTACGTAAATTTATTAGTCTGTCTGTTCAGTGTTCCAGTATTTAATAAAACCTGTTAATCGGCATCCTGGCTGCCTCCTGCTTCTCCTCCTCGTCTGTTTGGGTCCACCACCTACCCGCACCCTAACAGTTCTGAAGTGAAAAATGATTAACAAAGTTTAGTAACAATGAGTAAAACAGTCAGAAGAATATGACAAACATAAAGACGAACAGACAAATACAGAAATGCAATTCAGGGGGATTTGGCCCAAAGATCTGACAGAGCAGAAGTCTGGAGCAAATTCTGACCACTTGGGAACATCTTCATTCAAAGGCTCTGAGTGTGTCACAGTACGCAGACACTGTTGTGTCACCAACAGATAGGAATGATGTCCAGATGTAAGAAACATATCTTGTGCTGAGTAATCATTTAGGTCTAGTGGTTCTAGGATATAAATGATAAAAGATTAAAGGCATTCTCACATGTTAATGTGACATTTAACATGGTGCTGAGGCCAAGTTTTCTCTCACAAGTGAAATGATTAACACATTAATAAAGTGAATAAACTAAGATCTGAAATCTCCCATAACGGTTGTAAATCATTGTGTGAATTTCAAGTCCTAATCTAACTGAGTAAAGCTACTAACTCGTATTCTGCCTAATAAAGCCCACCTCTCTGGCAGTTTTCAGTTCTCATTGTATCAACAGTTTTTTCTTTCAGACAAAGTTAAGGTTACCTTGACATGTTTCGGCTGGCATCTGGAGTCTTCCTCAGAAACAGCTTTTGACAGCTGCATTATTTTGATAACCTTGAGAGAACATGTGTTTGTTACTATAGCGACATATCAACCTGAAAATGTTTAATGATCAACATTATGTGCTGAATGCACAAGAGAAGACATTAGAGTGCAGTGTCTTAAGGTATTAGATGCATGTATATTACTGATTAATCATTAGGTTTCATGACAAAAACCAGAAAAGCGCCCAGAGAGTGCAGACCTTCTCCAAGCTAATTTCCATCCATATTGCATTTCAACCCTATTATAATCCTACATTTATATATGTGTAAACTATTAGATTCCCAGATTCATTGACAGTAAATTCACAGTTTCTTGGCTATGTTGTGGTGTTTGTTGCATGTTTATACCTTCATTTGTTTTCTTACAGGAATAAAAATTCCTTTTTTCTGGATCATAGTATCTAGAATTTTGCAGTGATCCATATCTAACTTTGATTTCTCCTAAAACCCGTTGGAGCTTTTCATGTGTTTTTTGGCCAAGTTTTATGCATATACTGAAAATGACTCAATCTAGCAATGCGAAAGAATCCTCAATACAATTTCTAGGTTGAGATGGTGATACGAAAAATGTAATAGAACTTAGATCAAGACCCATTCTCAGGAAAAAATTATAGAATTCCATTCAGTTGTTTTTCCATTAATTTGCTAACAAACAAACAGATAAACACAATAAATAAAAAAAAACCCTAACCTACTTGACCGTCATAAAAATGACTCGAAAACACTTATACCTACAAGAAATGACAGCAAAGTGCACTATTTAGAGCAACCTATGTTGTAAGTCAGAAGTGGTGGCAGGTCTGGAGTAAGTGTCCAGTGTAGTTCTATCACTGTGATAGAAAAGCTGAAGGCCATATAGGATTGATTCAGTCCTTGTATTCTTGCCACCTTCTGTTAGTACCTTCAGACAATATGGTCCCAGTCCTGAACGAGCTTGCATTCTTCATTGCCTTATTGGACCATTTAACTTAGTCAATCTGCTCCCTTTTATGTTTATAAAGATGAGTGCACTGACTAAAGGTATTGTTCACAGTGAAGGACTCTGTGACACTCTATAGCCTACACAGACTCCAGATGGTGCATTGTTGTTTTCAGATATTGGTGTGTTTAACATTAGAAGACATTAAGTATGGAAAAAGAGTGGCCGTGCTTGCATTTTTTTTTTATTAAAAGTTTTTGTTCTAATTATATCATAATTCAATTTGTCATATTGAGTTAACATATTATTCAAACGCAGCTTCTCAAAAAGCAGTTGGTACTCCACTTAGTTCATCACAGAACCAAACAAAAAATCATGACCTTTTATTTGCACTTGGTTTGAGGTCAATGAGACAAATAGTTCCAGAGATATAGCTGAAAATGTGATTTTTCGTGCATAAAGCGCCACCTGGTGGGGAAACCATAAATCCCATAATTGTGAAATTTGATACAGGTCGTCCACTTGGGGACCTAAACACGCATACTGGGTATCAAAATCCATCCATCCATTCCATCTTCTACCGCTTATTCCCAAACAGGCCCGTTGGCAGCCAACGGGCAAGAGGCGGGGTACACCTTGGACAGGTCGCCAGCCTATCACAGGGCCACACACATAGACAGACAACCACACGCACGCACACACTCACACCTAAGGGCAATTTACAGTCCCCAATCAGCCTATCCCCAAGGTGCATGTCTTTGGACTGTGGGAGGAAGCCGGAGAACCCGGAGAGAACCCACGCTAACACGGGGAGAACATGCAAACTCCGCACAGATAGGCCACCCCCCAAGCCGGGGCTCGAACCGGCAACCTGATTGCTGTGAGGCTGCAGTGCTAACCACCTCGCCACCGTGCAGCCCGATATCAAAATCAAATTGTGAAAATTGTTCGAGTTATCGCCCTCACTAAAGATGTCTGAAGGTGTCGAACACACCATGGTGTGTTCGTGGCATTTAGGGTGAAACCCTAATATCTCCGACATTCTGCGTTCATTTTTCTCTTTTATTAATTTGGCTCTTCTTGATTTGTCAGTATGTAACAAATGCAAGTGCACATAATTTAAATGCCCTAACTTTGTGCTTCATGTCCTCCTGGTGCCGGTTGAATTTAGTTTAATCTCTTCAGAGAAAGTTGCTTCAGAGCTGCTCTGCATTTTTAACCTGAGTGTTGGAGAAAAGCCTCTGTTGCTCAGTTGGTAATGTCCTTCATGTGCAGAGGCTGGATTTTCTGCTATGTAACAGACAGTTTGTTGCTTGGTCCTGTTTTCCTGTCTATGCTTGTTGTCTTTAGGTGTAAAATGCTGGACTATACTTTTTTTCTGGTCTTTCCATCCATGAGGCTTGCGAGTGGTTTGCATTCACGTGATTCCCTCTGAAATTGCTTTTGTGATGTCTTCTCTTGAGTTTCAGTTATAGTGATATTTCTACCTCCTGCCAGGAAGTTCTTTGCTTGACTTGCTGAAGGGGTTTTTGTTCTTTTTTCTTTATTACCATGTAAAGGATCCTGAAATCATTCTGTTCTGTCTGTTCTGTCTGCAATGGACATCTAGGCCTTTCTGTGTTGCTGAGCCAACTGGTGTCCTTATTTTTTGTTGTTGTAATGTTTCTAATTTACCATTTTCAGGTGGGTTTCATTTCATCTTAGATGAAATTAAATATTAGACCAATAAAAGGTTGTTTTTCATGCCCCATGCCCCATGTTCGGATGGGTATTACCCAGCTTTAGATTGCACTGTGTTTGACATAAATGCAAAGTTCAATACAGCTTCACACTTGAAAGTATGTTACAAAGACAGAAACTAAGTAAAAACTGTCCAGTCAAACCTCCTTCCCTTTTTTACAGAAAGTTAGCTCCAGGGTGTTTGTGCTATCAAAGACCTTCAGTATCCCAATGTTTAATATCATATAGCATCTCCAGATTAGATCATTACAAACTTAAAAGTTAACAAAGGATTTAAACTGTTTTTTAAGGGTTAATCTTTTGTGTATGTAGAGAAAAACAGTAAAAAAAAAAAATCTCAGGGGTGATGGAAAGCTCTGAAGCTTGACACGTCCAATTAGAAAGCTGATAATTGTATGAAAGGTTAAGACAAGCATGCTAATTTGGTAAATCAAAGGGTAAAAGCGAAAATCGATCACACAATGACTGCTGGGATGATGTTCACCATCAGGAGGCATGAACCAGACATGATTGGGCTTGTGACTACCGTACCAGTCTGCATTGGAGGTGGCTTGCAGATTGTCTTGTGGGTTGTCAGTGATGTAATTCAGGTGAGTCATAGGGCATATTCATAGGCTTATATTACCAAAGCTTTTTGTATTATTTGGTATTATTTTCCATGATGAGTGCAACCATGCTTGACATCATCCAAATATGTCACTAATTCATGCAATTAGCATTGTTGTTACTAAACAGCCCCCAGAATATGAGACCAGAAATATAATTTTGTCCCTCATATATCTGTGTTTTTTTTTTTGTTTGTTTGTTTTTCAATTCAAGGAGATGTACAGTCCCAGTTTACCAAAGCTGGCTCTATGATGAATTGTAGATGGTGTTCATACTAAAATAATGCTCACTAAAATCGGAATAAAATTGATAACAGACCTCAGTTTTTAACATCAGTTTTTGATACAAGGCATTTAGCTTTGTTAAAGACAAATGTTTTTTTTAATGCATTTGTCCTGCGTGTTTTTTTTCTCTTTGCAGTCACCCCTGTAGACCACACCACATGCAAAGCTGTAGTCTCCTTTTGTGGTGACACAAACAGCAGATTATGCCTTTAGGCTACATTGGATGTCAGCTCAAGCTGTATTTCTGCAAAGAACATCCTGTCTTTAACTAGAGCTCTCACAAGCACAGACACACATACATGCACAAGCACACCCCTGTTCACTTTTAATTCAATATGCAAATTAAAATTGCAGTTCATTTGCTGATGAAAGTGGATTCATGCTCAATTATATCTTAATGGTTTGGATATAACAGCATGCTCAGGCCAACAGATTTTTATTAGATGATTTTTTTTTATCAGGTCAAATATGCCTTAAATAACTAGAATCAAATGAAGTAAAAGTGAACTGGCCTGATCTCGACAACAGAAGATCCCCCAGAGCAATTCACCCCAATCTTGTTTATTCTTCAGCCTTAATAAACACAAGTGTGACCATATTTTTGAAACAGAAATGTAACACGTCTTGTTTTTGCCCTGTGATACCAACAAACACGTGTTGTGTTGTGCTGTTGCTGTTCTGGGTAGTTTTCTGAGATGTACGTAAAGATCTCCAAAAGCAGATGTGCCATGCTCGTTTGTAATACAGATGAATACGTTTAATAGCTAAATTTCATAGATACACGCACACCAACAGAGGTAAAAAAGAAACAAAAGAAAAATCACAAGAAGATAGCAAAGATTGGGTATTTTTTTAGTTGTGTTAATTCAGCAGGGATGAAAATAATCTCTTTAAAGAGATATCCACATGGGATTATATAAAATCTGTGCATGGCATATTTTAATCCTGGAATGCTTCAGATTTTTATTTACCGTCTTTGTGCAATCTGACACATTTTAACAAATCATATTCAAGTAGAAGATGTGAAAATCAAATTTTGAAACATTTTTCATGTTGTGATTTTTAACCTTTTAGCCTTTAAAAAATGGGACCATAAAAGTAAGCTTTGGCAAATATCAATTTGTTCTGTTTATTTACCACAGAAGACTGTTTATTTTGACTCTTTTAAGCATATAGATAGTTTCTCATATAATTCTGGATTAATATGAAATAGGATTATCCTATGTGAGCGAGGCACCCAGAATCAGCCTAAATACTGTGTCCATCTGTTGAAACAATGCTGTCCAAATTCAGGTCTTCATGGTGAACAGCTATTACTTGTAGCCAACTACATGTGCTGCCTCCCATACAAACTGGCCCAGTCCTGTAATCATGAAGCAACTGGATCAGAAATAACTTTCCAAAAAAAAACTGAATTTATATCAGTCAGCATGTTGATGCTGTGTTATAGGTTATAGGCTACCTGGGTTTGTTCAATCATCTTTAGGATCATCTCAGTTTTGCCTTTTCCAGTTACAAGACATGAGCAAAGCCAGTCATCAAGACAAATGCACTCTCAATAAGCCATCATTGTAACAATAAGAACCAACCCTATAAAATTTCCAAGGTGGGGCTTTGTGCTTAAGCTCCAGGTAACCAATGAAATGAGAAACTCCAGAAAAAGCTGAACATTGTATATTTGAGACCAAGTAAGTTGCAGCTTCATTAAGAGTTAAGAGCTGTCTGAGCCTAAGCACTTTGAGCTGATAGATCAACAAGCCCAGAACAAAAGAGCTGGGAAAGATGGACGCTGGCACAGTCAGAGAGAACAAGGATCTGGAGAGAGGAGCTTTTTTAAAAATAAAGAATATGAGAGAAAGTCAATATAGACTACTTGCATTTGTTCTTGCATAATTAGCGTCTTCTTGAGAATTGCTGTTTCCTGCTCACTTTAAGGGCTGAATTACTGCAATGTCAAAACTTTTAAGTGGCCTAAACAGTGTGGGGTGTCATGTGCAGGCAGGTGGAGCCAAATTATGGTGAAAAGTTATTAACTCTAATGGCAACTTTAAGGCCATTGGTGTGTTTTATTTCGTAAATGCTTCTAAATGCAATGGTTTAGGTGAGTTTATTATTTTTTTATTTATTAGAGCAGGACTTATAGAGCACGTGAGTAGAAATCCAGCCACTTGCTCTGATTTTTTAAGCTTCTTTCACTGGTCTCCATCAAGAGCGAGTAAAAATACACAGACACACTTACAAACCTGTGGTTTAAGTTCCGTGGTTGTTTTCGAGGGAAATAAAAGCGCACGCTGCTCTGTCGAACAACAGGGGGCGGACGCGCGAGCAGCTCCCTCCCAAATGTTACGTACTTTTACCACTTAAAGTCACAGTGTTGTTTTGCCTGCTGGTAAAGCTGATAAAACAGAGGGGTGCATAAAGAGATGGAGAAACGTAAAGTTAGCACGAGAGAGTGGGAGTAACACAAAAAATGTGTGACCTCCTTCAGCAGTTTGTCAGTCTTTGTTTACTATCCACCAGCTATAAACTATCCATTAATGACCGAGCGCAGAGTGCTCTTTCCATCAATACCATTATGTTACAGAGCAGGAGGTGTGGTTGTGGTGGGGTGGTGCGCGGGGGGACTCCCTGTTTCCTTGTCTCGCAGTCTGGTTGTCAGTTCAGACAGCAGTCAGACAAGCTTGAAAATCAGACATGCAGACTCGGTTTCAATACTGCACAAGCATGGAAATACAGGTAGGTTACAGTGTTCAGTAACTGCAGACCGATGCTGCATTGCGCTCCTCAGCGAGCAAGTCGGTCTATTCAGGGACAATATCCTGCTCCTGACAAAGAAACAACACCAACACAAGATTTACACTAGTAACTAATTTACAATAAAAATAAAAAATGTTCGGTAAGATAAAAAAAAAAAAAAACTTCTTTGCGGTAAAATATCTGCCTGTCTATATTCTTTCACTACTAGCTGTTCTTTTCAGTAATGATGTAGTGAGACCACTAACCTTAACTACCAATTACAAGATATAAATATTTTAAATAACTGGAATAACAAGCTCATGTGTGATAACCTCTGCTTCCTTCAGAGAGAGAGAGAGAGAGAAAACCTACAGTTGCCCCAACAAAAGAGCTGCACCAGCAGAATTATAACTGACTTGTATTAGAGTCAGATCACTTTTTCCCCTTTCCTGTACCCGTCTCTCTTTGTCCTTTCTATGAATATGTGAATAAAGATATTTTCCCACCAGGGCCTGTCAGCAGCCGGGGCAGCAAGCCATTTAATCTTCCTATGTGACAGGAGGGGGGGTGAGGTCTGTCCCCGGTAACCGACACAGGCTACACACACAGCGACCCAACACCGCCTCTGCTGCCTCTCCTGTTACAGCTCAGCGATCGAGTTACGTGGCCGGGGAAAATGTTGCAGTAGCGAGGAAAGACAGAGGGAGAGAGAGGTAGAGAGAGGGGGGGGGAGAGATACTGCAGCATCGCTGGAGACCGGAGACAACAGCAGTCCCGAGCTGTGCAGGTGAGAGGAGAAAAAAGCTGGAGGAGGAAGAGGAGGAGGCGTATTAGCTGGAGTGAGAAAGAGAGAGAGAATGCGGGACTCTTGGAAAAGACGCATCCACACTCGGTCCATCATCACTAGGCTTCATCCATCCCGCGGACTTCACAGGATTACTCCAAACTGATGTCGGGATACCCTGTTTAGGTAAACAAAAAGAGGCTCTAAGCTCATTTTCTGTGTTTAAGAGGAAGATACTTGTGGAAACGCACGCAGAAAGACACTCGTTTTCTTCTCATAACTTAACCTGAAGGAATCTGTCCGTTTGGCACGTTGCTCCACTGCAGAAAAAGGAGGCAGAAAAAAGAAAGGAAACGCAGCTGATTGAAAGGTAAGAAAAGGTCCAGTTTCTACTCAGATTGACTTTAATTCTTTGGGAATGTGAGCTTATTTTTATGCCGGTGTCCGGTGAACTGAGCTGTGCTTTTCCCCCTTGTTCTCTCCCTCTCTCGTGTCTTTTGTGTAGTGGTGCTGCATTGCAGTTTCTAACTGAAAACCGCGAGGAAAAGCTGCTGTCCCAGATGTGACTGGAATAAGAAGAACTTAGAATCGGGATTGTGAAGAGACAAGCATCTACGGGATAACTCTGTGTTTTATGGGGAGGAGATGAGTGAGGAGAGTTAAGTGGATTAATCAAACGCAGAAGAATTAGTTGTATTTTTTTATTTTCCCGCAGCAGAATGGATTTTTTATATCTCCGAGGCTTGAAGAGCCCCGTAATACTGCAGGATTATTTTCATAGAAGTTGAAAACCTACCACTGAGTGTAGGAGGAGAAAAGAAAAGGATCTTACAACGCTGAAGTGAACTGAGTGCAGAAGCTTTTCCCCGGACCTCAGGCGGCAGTCCGCAGGGAGCGATACAGAGAAGGCAAGAAAGGATAAATCAAACACCCACGCTGTGAGGTACACCAGACCACAAAACACCAATAAAGAAGAGACGAAGCCCCAGCTGGGAAGCAGAAAGAACTGTATAGGAGAGACGAGAGAGAAGAAAAAGCCATGCAGAGGCTTGGTGCATTGCACTCCTCCGCGGCGCAGGATCTCAGCCTCGTGGTCATATTGCTGCTGCTGACTCAGCTGCCAGGTGCCGACTCAGCTCTCCGGTACCGAGTGGCCGAGGAGGGCCCACCAGACGTTAAAATTGGTAACGTTGCCCTAGATCTGGGCCTGACAGCAGGTACAGGCAGCGGGGATGTCACTTTCGCCCTTGAAAGTGGCTCAGAGTTCTTCAAGATTGACAATGTGACAGGTGAGCTGACAACAGGCCAAAGACGCATTGACAGAGAGAAGCTCCCGCAATGCCAGATGATATTTGATGAAAATGAGTGCTTTTTGGACTTTGAAGTGTCAGTGATCGGGCCACTGCAGAGCTGGGTAGATCTGTTTGAAGGCCGAGTTGTCATAACGGACATCAATGACAACACACCTTCCTTCCCCTCACCTGTTCTGCCACTCTCAGTTGAGGAGAATCGTCCAATTGGAACCCTGTACCTGCTCACCACAGCAACAGATAGGGATTTTGGTCGAAATGGCATTGACCGATATGAGCTCATCCAAGATAATGGGGCTGGGTCAAGTTCAACAAGACGCACAGCAGGCGGAAACCCCATTACTAGAGTGGATGGATCTGACCGGAGGGGTAGAAGTGGAGATAATGGAGCAGGAGCCAGGAGCAGTGTGTTTGAACTGCAAGTTGCAGATACACCAGATGGAGAAAAGCAGCCACAGCTCATTGTGAAAGGCACACTGGATCGCGAGCTTAAAGATTCTTATGAGCTTGTTCTCAGGGTTCGAGATGGAGGGAACCCACCACGTTCCTCCCAAGCACTACTTCGTGTTTCTATCACTGATGTGAATGACAACAGTCCACTCTTTGAGAGGTCAACATACGAAGCTGAAATGACAGAAAACGCCCCTCCAGGTACACCTGTCCTTCAGGTCAGAGCTTCAGATCGTGATATTGGAGTCAATGGGCAGGTGGAGTATGTTTTTGGAGCTGCCACTGAATCTGTAAGGCGACTCCTTCGGCTGGATGAGGCAACTGGATGGTTGAGCGTTCTTCACAGGATTGATAGAGAGGAAGTGGCACAGCTGAGATTCACAGTAACAGCCAGGGACCGGGGTCAGCCTCCTCGCACTGACCGCACCACAGTAATTTTGGCTGTCCGGGATGAAAATGACAATGTCCCAGTTGTAGAGATCAGAAAGATTGGACGGATCCTTGTGCGAGATGGAGCAGCATTAGTACCAGAGAATGTTCTGGTGGACACACCAGTGGCTCTGGTTCAGGTGTCAGATCGAGACCAGGGAGAGAATGGGGTTGTGACCTGCACAGTTGTGGGAGATGTTCCATTCACACTAAAGCCAGCTGGTGAAACAGCACTCCCACCCTTACCTGCAGATGAAGCTTTTGACAGGTAAGGCAAACACAAAGTAAACATTTGTAGAATAGGCTACCTTACTGCTCAATAAATAGTTCAGAGATTTGAACCATTG
Source organism: Pseudomugil tenellus (assembly GCA_037177515.1). NCBI lineage: Eukaryota > Metazoa > Chordata > Actinopteri > Atheriniformes > Pseudomugilidae > Pseudomugil > Pseudomugil tenellus. The sequence goes on from JBAMHX010000005.1 coordinate 6,790,010, forward strand.
CAGTCTAGAATAGATACTCTAACCCTAACCTAGGCTGGATTCCTGCCCTGACACAGTATCATACCTGCATAAAGGATTTAGTACTTGTAGCAGAACTGCAGTCTATTTATCTTAAGGGCACTTAAAACAGTAAGTAATGATAGGTAATTATGAAGTAATGATGCATTTTAAATAAAAGTGAAACATGAAGCAACTCCTTACCCGAGGGTCTATAAAACTTTTACCTAGAACAAATGTGATCATATTTAGATGTGCCATTAAGCACTTGATTTATAGTTGCCAACAATAGACTTCCTGACTCTTCCTTTGGTGTCTAACCAGGTGTGTTCTACACATAATACATTATTGTATACCTATATGACTTGTCATGCAGACAGTAGCTATTGTGGGATGTCACTGCCACACAGACATTTTTAAAATTGTTCTCTTCTCTAAAGAATTCAAAGAAAAAGTGCTCAGAGTGTTGTTGCGTGGAAATTTCATTTAAGCTTAGTTCAAGTAGTGTCACTCATCCACAAAGGCTACAGGGTAGTTAGGCTGTCATACAATCTGTAAACTTTGAGTATAAATATTCATCAAAGCAAAAAGCTTTTCACTCTTTAATATAATTTCAACAGTGTAGACTCCAAATGTCAGTGCTCTTCAGTCATTTGTAGAACACTGCCAGAGGCTATTAAATGGAGGGATAAAGGGAGGGGTGAGGGGACCAGTCAAGGCCCTTTTAGGATATTACTGCCATCACACAATATGACCTTTACAATGATACTGGTTGTTAAATTGAATGTAGGGCTTTCCTTGTCTAAAATTCATCGAAGCAATAATCATCAGAGGGCTTCGGAGAATCAATAAGTTAATTTGATTAAAATGTCACTATCACAGTTTTTCCACTTTTATTGTCTCTGCAGATCACAGCAGTCATGCATGAAGATATTCTAAAATGTAATATGTATTAAAGTAAAGCATATTAGAGCTAAAATGCTTCGTTCATTAATCCAGTAGTTGATTGACAGTAAAGTAATTGCTTCACTAGTTTAGCAATTTATTAAGCGTTGCAGTCAATTAACAAGCAAAGGCACAATTTGAAGCATATCATTCATTGGTCCCAGTTTTTAAAATACTGTATGATTGCATTTCTAACATGTTTATTTTTTTTATAATTTTTGTCTTCCTACTGAACCAAATTACACATTTGAGAAAAGGAACTTAGATTTTGTGAAATTGATTTCTCAGTATGGTATTCTAAGGCATTCCACATAAAAAGACAAACCCAATGATTACTTAAGAAGTCAGTTATTTTTATTAGAAACATCAATGCTGTTTTGTTTGACCACATTGAGAGAAACCTTACCAATATATTTGTCATTGTCATTTTCAATTATTTCTACAGAAACAAGAAAAAGTACTTCCTGCATACATCAGCCTTGCTGGACTTTGAGGCCACAAAAGAGTACAGTGTAACAATTGTGGCAGTAGATTCTGGCAGCCCCAGTCTGTCCAGTAACAGCTCACTGATGGTGCGAGTGGTGGACATCAATGACCATGCTCCGACCTTTGCCCAGAGTGTCGTTGAGGTCCACTTTGCTGAGAATAACTCCCCAGGTGAAAGAGTGATTACTGTTGTAGCTACTGATGCGGACAGTGGAAAGAATGCTGAATTGGCATATTCCTTGGATCCAGCTTCCAATGGACCTTTTTACATAGATGCAGACAATGGAGATATCCGTGCTTCTGGGGTTCTCGACCGGGAGCAGAGAGAGAGGTATGAACTGCGGGTCATTGCAAAGGATAAAGGTACCCCCTCTTTGCAAGGTTCTGCAACCGTTGTTGTTCAGGTTACTGATCGCAACGATAATGCACCAAAGTTTGTTCAAGAAATCTTCACGTTTTACGTCAAGGAGAACCTGCTGGCCAACAGTCCAGTTGGGATGGTCACTGTTACTGATGCTGATGAAGGCGAGAATGCAGAACTTAGTTTGTTTGTAGAGATGGATGGAGTGGATGTGACGCCAACAGGGGAAAAGATGGATGGAGAGGAAGGTAACAAGGAGCGAGAAGAGGTGTTCTCCATTGAGAACAACACTGGAACAATCTTCTCCTCTGCATCATTTGACCGCGAAAAAATTTCCACCTACACCTTCCGAGTCCGGGCTGTGGATGGAGGAGAACCCCGCAAAACTGCTACTGCCACAGTCTCGCTTTTTGTGACGGATGAAAATGACAACGCCCCTTCAATCACCTCTCCAGCCAATGAATCTTATTCTGTACTGCTACCTGCCAGTAGTGCCCGCACCATTGTCAGGACTGTAACAGCTGTAGACTCAGACACAGGTCCAAATGCTGATCTGCACTATGCACTAGTAGGGGGAAATCCACACAGACTGTTTGAGATTGGCCACACCAATGGAGTGATCACCCTGGCAGAGCCTTTGGAGCGGCGCCACAGAGGTCTACATCGCCTGGTGGTTCGAGTCAATGATAGTGGCATCCCCTCTCTCTGTGCCACAGCACTGGTTCACGTCTTCATTAATGAGAGCTTGGGTAATGCCACTCTGGTGGATGCACAGGTAATTTTTATGCATCTATATACATTATTCTCACTGATTTTAGTCACAGCGGGATATTTCAATTAAAGTACTGTGAGATACAAGTTAGAGCAGTTTTGTTACTTTTTTATCTGTTTTCAGATTTTTGAAAAAAAAATCCAGAATGCATTTATAAACAAGAGCACAATCAAATACAGGTCGAATTTAAAAGATCTTTCTTTTTTTATAAACAATCACAATCCTTCAAAAGCTGAGACGCTGTGTTAAAACCAGTAAATAAAAGAAGTCCATTGATGAGTATTTTAAATAATTTTTATTCACAGAAAACCCGACAGGTGTTGAAAGTAAGGTTTATTTTGCACACATTCTAAGTTAGATGAGACTGAAAAGAAAAAAGTTAGGTCTTTCCTGGAGCTAATTAAGCTAATTAGAAACAGGTCAGTGATATGGTAACAGATAAAAATAAAGAGCACCTTAGCGAGGCAGAGTTTCTGAGGAGTAAAGATTGGCAGTTTTCACACTGCAAAAAAACACAAATAACAACAATTCAGACCATTGACTAAACATCAAGAGTCTGATATCCCACGAGAGTGGGACACAGTTGTAAACAGAGAGCTGGCATTAAATTGAAGATGAGCTGATATGTTTCATGGTCTGGTTAGATTTTATTGTCAACACTTGAAGTACTTTTTTGTATTTGTTAATAAGACTTGCACAGTATTGCATTCTTAAAACATCTTAAAGAACATCCCACCATTTAGGAAATGATGTCGTAAACATTCCAGAGATGTTTTAAACAATGAAATGATATTTTGTATAAAAGAAGTAATCAGCTTCAAAGTTAATTTGATTGATCAAAAGTTAATTCCACTCTTTTTGAGACTAAAGGTTTTAGATTCCTGTGTGCAGACACTGGATGCAGTTAAATTGTTCTATTACAATGCCTGCACTGATAATAGATCACAATTTAGAACATTGTGACTGTTTAAACTAAAGAGATTTACTTTTATTTAGTAATAAAAAAATGTTCCTCTTGTTAGTTTTCTTTGTTATGAAAGAAACAGTTCTTTCTATATTTGTTCCAAGGTAAATAACCCTATTCTATTGGAAAGTACCAACTTCTTTGTAGTTTAGATGGTTTTGAAGTACTGTGTTGTTGTTTTTTTCAATAAGTATTGTCGTGGCTGTGTGGTTAAATTAACTGTTATTACTGAAGTGGTTCTGCATTTATGGTACATTTAACTCAGATCTGAGAGTATTAGGTGTCGTTATATGTCTGCGAGTGTGTGTCAGAGAGAGAGAAAGTGGGAGAGCATTAAGGGTAAGTCTTTGAGAATCATGGGGAGAGAGATGAGCCTGTCCCAATTTTGGCCTTGTAACACTGAGCAGTTTAAAGTATGTTTGAACAAATCTAAATGGAGTTTTATCCCTACAGTGACTGTTTACTACATTTTTAGGGTTACCGGTATTTGTGAGAAGGTTCATTGATAACCTCTATAAAGTCCAAATGAGTAATGTTTACTTGGAAAATAAAAAGAGCTGGAAAGCCATATGTGCCATATTTAATAAATCTGTCTGGTCTTTGGGAACAGAGCGCGATTAGAGCTGACTTGAAAGATCCACAATGTGCAGAGGTAATTGACTGGACTCAATGACATTACTGAGATACCAGAAATAACTAGAACAGTACATGTTCAGATTTAGCTTGTGCTTTTCTGGTGAAATTCATCCTTTTCTCTGTACTTGTGTTAATGGAATACTCTTCCTATGCCTTAAAAGTGTTCAGTTAAACTTGGCAGGTAATAATAAGCAAAAACTTCATCTCTGGAATGAGCCAAGTAATTTGTATCGACTGAGAGTTAAATTGTCGCGGTGGCCTTGTGGTTCCAATGTTTGCTCTAAGACTGACAGCTTGTGGTTTCAACCATTACTTGAATCTTGGTATTGGACACATTCTTTTGTTTTTTCTTCACTTAGTAAAAGCTCTGTCAAGTCTGTGCATGTAACACGATGCACAAAGTTTAACTCTAACGTAGCGCAGAGTCATTTAGGAGGAAAAGAGCACTTAAACAAAGTGAGAGGCACACATCTCCAGAGATGTGGCAAGGCGCTTGATGGCTTTCTTAAATACTATGAAAGGGTCATTAGGCACGCAAAAAATGAAGCTTGGTGGCATTCTGTCTAACCTGTGCAAAACATGAAATATAAGCATAAAATTCACCCCCAGTAATGTCAAAGCTGGTAAAAAGTATATTTTAAAACATTTTTTCTACTAGATTGATGGGCATTTAATGGGCATACATATAAGAACTACTGTGCTCATGTAGCATCAAATAGCCAAGAGACTGTAGTTTTTACTAGTTGAATGGCGTCTTCATTTTTCATCCCTGAAGATTTTCCTATAAAGCCAAATTTTTAGATCTCTATGAACAATTTTAACAATGCAGATCCAACCCTTTTAAACTACAATGCAAGATTTTGTTTTGCACTTTTTGCCAGCGTAGCTACTCTGACCAGTTGCATAGCATAGACAGAAAAAAATGTGCTTTTTGGGGCCTCTGGATATAACTAGTTTGTGTCTTACCTTGGAATGAAACAGAAAGATAAACTTTGCCTTTGAGCAAGAAAAAAACATAAACACAAGCTGTGAGCTATCTCTTACTTCATATGGGTATAACTTTGCACAATTTTTTGTATAAAAGCAATTGAAAATTGAAGGATTTCATTACCAGTCAGCAAGAGGAAAAATTTAAGGACACAACACTAAACAAAAATGCAAAAATAATAATCAAGAAGATTTAAATTGGAGCCAAACACTTGATATGAGGTTAAACAATAGGTGAAATTATCTGCATTGTGCCTAAATGACCAGGGCTATTGACTCAAACAATTCTACATAATAAGTCCAAGCTGGTATAAAAGGTGTCATTGATAACAATATGCACAGTTTAGTTTGATTGGAAGTAGGAACTTGGCAGAGTAATTGAGTAGAAGTCATTTAAGAGAGAATACCTCCATCTCATAATGAAGTCCAAGCGTGTGGTGGATGGGTGCCAGATGCAATTAAGGAACAAAAACGGCTGCTACTGCTGCAGCACCGCGGCAAAAAATTGCTCCAGTCTTTTCTATCCAACAGCACTGGGTGAACCACATGTTTAGTAATTATCTGCAATATTATGCGGCAGAGTTTGAGTTCCTGGAAGAGAGAAGAGACATTTTATCATATGTCATTGCTGTAATTTAGGAACCTTTGAGGCACTTTTTTATCAGAGGTATGCAGTATTGTCAAGCTGATAATTACCTGAAGCGATCATACTTTGACATGGTTCTTTGTTTTTCATCACAGATACGAAGCCTCTTTTCCTAATTTTGAAAATATACAGTTTCCTTTTCTAATATAACAACTAATGTTCACAAAACTGCAGCTTTATGCACCAAGCTATAGTAAAAATGTGGCACTCTCCAAGCTAAGGTCAGCCATGTTGTCATGGGAGACTTCTTTAACATTTTGGGTATCTGCAGTGACATGGTGATAACTTAATCCTTGGAGAGTGGCGCCAGTAGACAGCTATGCCAAGTCCAGTTAAAGCAAAGTGCATGCAGAAGAATGGATGAATCCTTTGGGATTTCAGGATGCATCAGAGGGACCTGCTGAAATGCAGGAGTAGGGGAGGCTTTGGATATTGCTAAACACTTCTGTTTGTACCTGTAGACCCAAAAATATACAGGTCTGAACTTGGATCGCTGTAGAGAGGTTACAGATGGTGTTGTGTCTCTTCCTCTCACACATATTAACATGCGGACTCTGGACTATAGACCCTTTTTAGTTGTATTTTTTTTAGGTTTCCGATATGCCTGCACACACAATGGCTCTGTCCTCGCTGTCACGTGATACAGTCCTGTGCAGCTTGAACTAATCATGATGTTTTTATATGTATTCACCATTCAAGGCACCTCACTTAAGAGATGAACAGTGTTTACACATAACAAATGCATATCTATCTATCTATCTATCTATCTATCTATCTATCTATCTATCTATCTATCTATCTATCTATCTATCTATC
>JBAMHX010000005.1:6805644-6825957 GCA_037177515.1 Pseudomugil tenellus
TAATATAATATAATATAATATAATATAATATAATATAATATAATATAATATAATATAATATAATATAATATAATAAGAAGGTGATTTAATTTTAGACTGGTGTCTTTTACAAGTGCATTACATTATCTCATGTCCACATTTACTCCAGAGCAGCTTTAGTTTCCTGCATCAATTAACCTGGTGATGCAGCTTGTTAAAAAGTAAACCTGTTTGATTATTGTGAAGACCCAGAATTTATCTCTTCAGCCCTCTAACTCTTTGTACAGGCCCCTGGTCCAAAAGAAGGTCAGTTTATATGCATATTTAATTTGCATATTAACCCAGTTAGTTAGTTAGTTGGCTGGCTGGCTGGTGGGCGGGCGGGCGGACGGACGGACGGACGGACGGACAGACAGACAGACAGACAGACAGATGGACGTTATACTATTAGGATGTAGTTGTGAACTCTGAATGAAACACTTATGCAACATAGTCAGATATCATAAATTTGACATAAGTGCAATTTTTTTGCTTAGGTTTAATTTTTAACAGGCTATCTAATATTTTCCTTTCTAAAGAAGCAGAAACAACATTGCTCCTCTCTAAAATACAGTAAAACAGAAATACCAAGTAGTATAAGTTAGAAATATTATCTTAAATATTAGATACGGTACATGTGAGCTTTTTAAGAATTTCTGCATTACTCAGTCTGAGCTGGAGAGTGTCTACGAATGTTTCACTTGGGCAACAGTTGTATTTATTAACAGTTGACAGAGTTTCTGCTGAGGTGCCAAAAACTGCTTTCATGATGTGGCTTGAAGTAAAATCACCGGCTGGATGACAGCAAATGTGAAGACAGGTGTGTGAGGATCAAGGTTAATATTGAGTTAGAAACTGCTTTGAGTGAGAGGACTACAATGAAAGACTGAATATAGAAGAGAGGCGGCAAAAGGAGAGCAATTGCCCGTTTCTCCTTATGGAGAGATCACGGTGCAGGACTGAGATTGAAGTTTCCCCGCTGTTGGGTGGCTGTTTAGCAGTTAATACAAACACACTGTTCAGCTGATAATGTTACCATGTTAGCAAGACCTCATTTCAACTTTTGTTTCAACTTCTCTGAGAAATGACAGGAATGCGGGAATGTCAATCCCTAACACTCACTCAGGCAAGCTGAGGCAGAACCACACGTAGCAAACTTGCGATTTTCACACATCCAACCAACCCACCAAAACACAGTTGTGTGTGTGTGTATATAATGTCTCATAATTATAAACCCTCCCAGATCGTTATACACACACTTTTCAGAGAAAGCAAACAAAAACTGATAAGAATATGATGACACACAAGCAGACAGAAAAGTTTTCCATCTCTTACATCAGTCTCTTCTTCCCTCTGGATGGAGTCATGTGCACAAGCCCGGGCACACTCACTCGTCTTGAATCACACACAGAATCACCGTAGAGGCTAACAAACACATTCTTTCCACTCTGACACAGACGCACTCTTGAACACACACAAAGACCTACATATCAAGCCCCTTGGTGAGATGCTTCCTTTTATTTGCTTCTTAAGGTGTCGCTCTGCATTGGAGAACTCTGCATTCAGCATTCAGCTCATCTGCCTTCCACCATTACCTTAATGGCTGTCTAAAGGTTGAGCAATTTTACCCAATATTGCTAAACAAAAGCGCTCTTTCTTGCAAAAGACGTTCGTTCTAGACAGTTTAGTGGATGCGTGACTGGTTTTATCCACTGACAAAAGAATCTTCCTTCCATAAAGTGGTTTTGAGTTGGACTGAATTAAATTGTATTGAATTGAACTTGAACTGAGCTGAATTAGACTGGTCTAAAGTGAATTATTCTGATAGTGAAATTAACTCAATTCAGTATAAGTCACACTAGTAAAAGCTGATATGATTTTAATTGTCTTGTCTTGCAGATGTTCAGTATCCAGTGTTTAAGTAATACATATGGGGAATCGTTTTGGTTAGATCAGGCTATAAATTGTTATTTAAACGTTCCTTTAAGTCTTTAACGGTTTATGAGTGTTATGAAGTCGTAGACAAAATTTTGCCTCGTAGGTCTTCTATCTCAAGAAGAACCTCGAACTCCAGCCCCTCAGGGTGACAACTCAGCAAATGTTTCCAGCTTTAACACAGCCGACTCAAATGAATAGGTCATTTGTTACAAAATGCTGTTAGCTCCATTTGAAACAGGTGTGTTAGAGCAGGGAAGCGTCTCAAACAGTGGCCTTTAAGGACCATAATTTTACATCTCCCTGATTTAAAGTATTTTAATATGGATACAGGGATGAAAAAATTTATATATAAATAGATTAATTAATTTCCCAAACTCGAGGTCCCGACCAACACTTTTATCCCAAGATCATTTCAGAGATGCCAGATCATTGTCAAGAAAAAAACAAGTAAATACAATATAATTTGGTGTCTTTAGGGCTCTCAAAATCAGGGCACTAATGTAAATGTATTATTCTTTGGTTACAGCTTTGTTTTGTTATTATGCTTTGTTACAGCAGCATTTGATAGAACACATAATTAACCATTAATTAACCACTAAAATAATTAAATTATTTTAGTGTTTTATTTATTTAGATATTATAAGCACAATAGGACAATTCGACTTACCAGCTGCACACCACACCATTGGATACCATCATTTTCTTAATCACTGTAACATAAACAAACTTTTTTCTTTTTTTCTAACAAAACAAATGTAAACAGAAACCTACATGTTCTTTCTCAAGTGCAATTTACTAGTCATATATGTACTAATGTTTATTATTGTCAGTTTCAACTATGATGTATTGATTCTGACCAATATTTTGTTTCACATGTAATTTACTGTATATACATACATATGCAAGTCATTTATCTTTTTTTATTTATCTTATGTATTAATGCTGACCCAGCTAAAACACATCAAAATGTTTGTTACTTTGAACAAAAAAATGGACATTAAAACAAATGAGCACAAATTCACAAACAGAAATTCTTGATGGAGACTTTACCATTTCAAAACCTTAACAGTTTATATGAGCCATATTTACAGATTCCATGTTTTATTTCTATGGCTTGTTATTCTTTAATGCTCGAAATACATATAATTTTCCTAATTTTTTAACAATGCAACCCATGAAAATTAGTTAGCAAGTATTATGCAAATGTTTTACAGAGGGAAGTAAAGAAGCAGGAGCAGTGTTTTCTGAGGGATGGAATACGTATTTAGCGTGGTTTTTGTCACTGTTTTAAGCACAGAGATTAGATGGCACATTGAGAATAAGGGAAAAATCCCCAGAAGAAATAAACATGACCTCAAAATAAGCAAACTTACAAAACTCAGATGAGCAGTGAGAAAACCGTGTGCATTAATTATAGCAGAAGTACTAGTTGTCTGCATCATCTTACTAAAGTCAATGCTGTCCAACCACTGCAATAAGAAAAAGCATCACTTTCCTACATTCCCTGTTGTGTGAAGGTCCTTTACAGACACATCCACACACCCACACAGACAATGACATCCTCCTCCGTCTGTCTTCGTCCTGATTGATCTCTCTGTTCTCGCTAAGTGGTTTCATCTCCTTTTATCACTCACCATCTGGATCCATCTTTTCAAAACGTGTTTTTAATGGTTCCCACTTTTTTTCCATCACAACAAATAGTTTCTTTAAATTCTACAAATGATTCTTATCGCCCTCCCCCCCCCCCCCTCCATTTTCCTTTCCTCTGTTATAAAGAAGTGTAGTTAAAGTCAGCTTTAATCTTTGTTTTTCATGTTTTTTTAAGATTGGATATAATTAAGCATGCTACCAAGGAACAAGCCTACGGTGTGAATATCTGCAATGTGCAATATGGTTTATGCATTTTTGCCACTGGCGAATCAGAGCACAGTTCTCGCCGGGTATCAGCTCATTATATCTTGCGTAAGTGCAAAAGACTGGCCCTGTTAGTGCTGTAGTCCTAAGCCAATGTTTTTGCCCCAGGCTAAGTGTAGCCATCTGTTTTGGAATTGTTGATGGAAGACAGATAAATCAGAAGATCAAGATTAAGATAGAGGAAGGGAAAAGAAGCAAAGAGAGAAACAAAAAAAAAATATGTCAAGAGCAGAAAAAAAGGAAATCCCTGGTCAGTATCCATGATGCAGAATGAAGAGGGTGGATTGCAGAGAGGCGGAAGCAGTGAGATTTGAGATAGCAGATGAAGAGAAGTAAAGTGACTGAGATAACAGGCAAGTGCTTCAGTGAGTGGTAAGGGGAGAAGTGAAGCTATAGAATGAGAATGCGTTTGTAGGTATTGCCTAGGGGGGTTAAAGATGATGGGGGCAGCACTGAGAAGGAGGAGATGGAATGAAAAGGACCAAAATGAGGTATATGGGTCTTGGGTTAGAAGAAGAAGGGAGAGGAGGGGAAGGAAGTTCTCTCTGAAAGTAAGGCCAGCTCACACTCTTCAGGCTATTTTGGTGTAAGTGTGTGTGTGTGTGTGTGTGTGTGTGTGTGTGTGTGTGAGAGAGAGAGAAAGTGAAAATAGAGAGCTTGCTACCTGCCCTATTGAAGCAGTTACATAAATCTGAGTGGGCAGACCTCTGCCTGCAGCGATGCTCCATATTACACCACTGACCCAGGCCTTTCCCAATGTATCTGTGAGTGTAAATGTGTGGATTTGTTAGTTTGTTCACTGTTTGTGAAGTCCCACTTGCCTGTTGATGTCAGATATAGAACAGATAAGAGATGTCTACCTAAAAATATATGAGCACGAACTAAGAGATGTACCTGAACTTATCTGTAACCGGCGCTCTCATGCAGAGACAGCAAAATATTTTGATCTATTTGACCCACAAACACACTTACCGCCTATGTAATCACACACTCCACAACATTTTAAACCCTTTGCTATGCATATTACATATGAGAAGCTATCACCATGTGAGCAAATATGTTTTTTTACCTGCTCACATACAGACACAAACCTTGCAAAGCAAACAGATTATTCAAACTGCACTTTAAATCAATGGCTTGCTCCAAATACATCACAGTAATTGCACACCATTACCATAAAGCTGGTTCTTAATGGGTCAACACTGCACAGACACAAATCAGACATACATTATTTAAGAGGCTCTCGTCTCTTTTTCCAGCAATACAGTAATATTATCAGGATGGGAACAAAAAAAAAAGACGAAAAGAGAGAAAACAACTCAACTCGCTTAAACAGATCTGCTCCTAAACTTGAAAACAAGCACAAATACACCAAAAGGCAAGTATGCAAAAAAAAAAAACAAACAAAAAAATAAAACTTATTATCAAAGTCATGCAAATGCTTTTGCCAATTAGGGTCCTAACAGGTTTCCATGGGGATGAAACAGCAAGCTCTAATTGGCTGAATAAGTGGATGCTCACATCTGAGTCAACAACCTGAGATGGCTTGGAAAATATACGCTTTCCCGTCTGCAGGTGTGCACAGTGTAAGTGGGGATCACAGACAATTTATGCATGGTTAATGGGAGTCGCACAAAGTGTCGCCGGTAAGATGAGAAGCAAGTATAGTGTGTTGACACAGATATGGTGCATTGTCAGGCAAAGCCACACATACTCATTGAGCGGTCAGTCTCTTTTTAAAAGCATGAATAAAGCTTTGGTCGTGGTGTCGTGTTAACATGAAAGCTTTCACGCCGTTAAAAAGAGCGAGCTTTGATTAAAATGTGATGTGTGAAAGTGTTTCTTAATGCCAGCCTTTGCTGACAGCGGCCCTTTTAAATCCAGCAGAGCTGTTGCAGGGAGCCTTCCGTCAAAAAATATGTTGAATCAACGATTTCACCTCAACATGCTGCCCTTGGGTTTTTTCTCCCCCATTTTTATTCAACTTTCGTTTTTCCTAAAAGACAGACCTCAAGAGTGCCCACCATATATGGACACATTAAGCTAGATCTCAACCAGAAACCTAAAGCAGTAGTTTAGTTTCAAAGACGATCAAACATTCGATGTAGAATTTTTGTCTAAATTTCAAGCTGAATTCTTTTTTAAAAACAAGCAAATGTAAATTTTTTAAAAAAAAAATTTTTAGTTACTCATTGAGAAAAATGCATCTGAATGACATTCACAAAGCATGTTATTCTCAGATGGCAGGATCATTTTGAATGATTTAATAATTCATTCCCTACCCCCATATGGGAATTGTATAGAATGTGAGACTGTGAGCTGGACTGTGAGGAAACCAATTTAAACACAGAATTTCTTAACTTATGTAGATATTAACAAGTACACTTACATCTACAAAGTCCCTGACGGAATTTGAGTTGTACAGAACATAGATTAAGTCATACAAATATTGCATGAATTAGTGGTTTTGTATTATGAAAATGGTTTGTATAAGCTCTTTATGTAGTCCTTTAATAAAGTAGGAAATGAAATTCTTCATGATGAGTTGGAAAGTTCTCCTTTTCAAGGAATATGCTTAAAAAGTAATAGGGTTGTTTTCACACTGCTTTATACAAAGTAGTTTGTTTCAGGTAATGAAAAATCTACACTTCAAAGATACCAAATTTACACAGCTCAATAGCTCAATGCAAGTCAATAATCTATCATTTATTGGTGGGGGGGGCAAGATGAAAAAGTGAATATTATTCAGTGCAGTTTTTATGAACCTGAACATTTTCCAGAATTCTAAACATTTTAAATCTCCTCTAAATATTATATTCACGGTTTGATACTTTGTTTTAACTATTGGCACCAATAAAAATAGCTCATAGTAAATAATTAGTAGATTTTTATAAGACAATGGCAGTTAATCTTGAGGATCATTTATGCTCTGTTACATGTGTTAATAGTTATATCAATTTCAAATGTCACTGTTGTAATACATTAATGCAGCCTTTACTTTGTCATGGCTGTTAGGGAATACATGCATCAGAAGGCAGCGCAAAGTTTAGAGTTCCAAGGTCAGTTTTAGACAAAAGCAAACTTGTTGTTGGTGGCTGAGATAGATGATAATGTACATTTCCTAGTAAGACAGATTAAAAGAGGCAGTGCAGTGACAGAGGTGGTCTGTTCAATGATCTAGCTTGTTGCAGGTTCTTCTTTCTTCTTCTTTGTAGTGGTTGCATGTCATATACATGTCTTAACACTGCCCCAACAGTTTTGTGGCAGTGCTGCTGTTTTCTGTAATACAGTACATATCAGCAAGCTCTCGTAAAACTGACGAGATTATCCATATAAACGACCCAGGAGATGTATTTAGCATAGAGCATAAAAGGGCCTGAAGCATTTCAGAGTCTTTGTTTATTCATATTTTTAAATGTAATGGAAAAAAAACCTCACAACAACTGTTAAATATTATGATAAACCATGATTGTGGCATTTAACCATAATATTTTGGTTTCTTTGACTTTTTCCTACTGTGCATTTTAAATACGTTTAGTAAAAAAAATACAATGTTCAGAAACTTTACATAAAGGTCTTTATGCATGCTTGGAGTGGCTTCTGCCGTTTTCAAACAGGAGCTTTGATGCTTAACGGGAAAAGGATACAACGTTAATTAAACACTTAAACATTTAGTAACATGATTCATATAAGGCACATAAAAACATAAACACGATATGTCAATTGATGACAAACTTGAAGAGCTCCTACCCTCTTCCCAACCTACCGATGATGCAACCAAAGGTTGCGTTAACCGAATATTTCCAGTCGTTGACTGTTTTTTAAAGCGGTGATGAAAAAATCTGAAGGTTGTCCATCATTTTAACTGATTGCAATTCACACCCCTGACCACTAGGTAACAGGTGAACAGATGTGACAAGAGACCTTGGAGTGAATCTGTGACGGTTCGCAGGCGGTGCAGAAGAAGCAACTGTTGCTGTATTTCTCCCATTAAAGCCAATGAAAGGAGAAACTCTTCATTCAGAAACCCTTCATTTAGATAATCTTGTCAACTTCTAATCACTTCACTTGAAGAGATGTTCCCTGTTTTTAAAACTTTGGCTGAAGCGGCGCTTGTAATTCCAGTCTGTGGCTGCAGAGTGCAGATTCAGTCTCTAAAACAACGTGGAGACAGCCACGTGAACACGACTGTCTGAGGCTAAAGTAAAAAGAAAAAAAAGAAAACCTCATGACAATAGCTTCTACAGCAATCCGACTTTAGGCATTTGATTATGCAGAAGCGGACACGCATTTCAAGCCCTTATGTAAATTCATGTCAGGTGATAACGCTTCTTCACTTTTTTTTTTATTGTAAATGAAAACGGGACTAAAATGGACTTTTGATTTGATATGTCATCCTGTTGGAGCAACAAAACTAAATAGATTAATCATTTGTAAATAATATTTAGAGAAATAAGTAATGAACAACATTAATGGATGATTTTAATATTGAAAGATCCTAAAGCCTAAAACAACCTATTCAGAAAAAACGTAGCTTATTGTACCCTATACAAATACTGTAACCGCATGCCTCTGTCATATCTAATGGTACACAATCACTGATACTTGTGCAAAACAATATAATTAAACAGCATAAGTAATTAGTGAAAAACATACCCATTGTGTGAATATACAGTATTGTCTTCAGTTGCTACTGAACTATTTTACTGAAGTAGCTGTGGATTAATTAGCATTTTTAAAACATCTTTAATGCCATGAGCTGCATAATAATGGGGCAGACTCCTGAGCACTGGCTCAGCTCAGTGAAACTCTGAAAATGATTTCTCTGAAGTCACTTCTTAACCCTGATGCTGAACCATAATTTTCAAAAGGGATTGCAAAAAAGAGCCAGCGCATACATATACTCTTGAAACGTTGTGAGGGGTTATCGATGGGAAGGTCTTGGATTCTCCCCTGCTTTCTCATTAACTCTCCTCCTTCCGCTCAATGGCCCAACTTTGCACTCGGTCCCTGGTGTATTGAACACGCGCACACACTCAATCAGGCACACATATACGCACGCTCACAAGCAAGCAGTCTGTTTGCATACCAAAAGCATACTTCATAGCTCAAAGAAAATGAAAGCTGTATTAATTATACAGTCTGCATTTGTGCACGCCCATACACACTGGGTAACGCAGAAGAAGACAGTAAGAGTGAGAGAGCAGTTACTTTATGCTTTTCCTCTGCGTCAAAGGAGACAGAGTGTGTGAATGATTGACTCGCTCTGCGTCAGAGAGAGAGGGAATGAGAAATAGTGCAGAGGGAGAGAAAGAGCGCACTGTCTTCCTTCTTTAATGTGTGAATGTATGTGCGCTTCTGTGTTTGTGTGTATGAGTATCTCCGTGCGTGCTGTCTACCCAATATAACGCCACCTCTGTGTCCCCGACTCACTCTCTGTCAGTCACACACACTGAGACTATTGTCAAGACGTTGGGCGAGGTGCCCCAAGACATTTCTGTGGCACTGTGTCTGTCACGAGGGTGATAGGGCTGAGATGGGGTTCACACAAACGCGCACACTTGCAGCCATGTTTCCTTCAATTAAGAGGACATTACACGGACTTTCAATCTTTTCCTGTAGGGACGTGCCCAATTAGTCAATGAGTAAAATGAAGGTTGCTACACTCGCTAGATGGCACCAGAAATGCTAAAGGGGTGACTTAATCTTTCATGTTTTATTCATGTAAAATACTAGTTGACTGTTGGGTTCAAGATGTTTGCAGAGAGTAGACTCTTCTTCCTTCGCTCATGCCATCGTGTAGGTTATGGAAAAAAAAGCTACTCAGCTAGGAAAAGATATCACTATATTTCCTAAAGATTTTTTTCTTGAATCCAATTTTAAAACAGTGTCCATGATGTATAGTATTGTCAGACTTCATGTCATTAAGTTGCAATGTTAGCAGTGAGTTATGTCCCTAATAGTGTTATTGTGATTGCAAATAATCACATGACTAAAGATCAGTTATTTGCAACTAATGGTAGATTCATTACATTTATTGCATTTTTATCTTCAAATCTTATTTTAAATATCATTTTCTTCATGCAAATATTTTCTATAGAAATTAATCATCCAGCCAAGTCGTTTTCTTTTAGAAGGTTATGTGGCAAAGAAGATGCTATCAACAACTACTGAGTGTCAGTAGTAGAATTTCTGCAACCACCAAAGCCATGCACTATGATGACTGTATCTCTGCAACCACAAGGTGTATTAGAGTACTTTTGGTGTCGTAATAAAGTGAACTCTAATGAGATTTGATCAAATGTGTAAGATACAGTATATATATCACTGGTATTAGAAAAAGCCCCATTTTTAGGACTTTCAGATGTCTAATTGATAATAAAGGACAGTTAATGTGTTATTCCATCTATGAAGCTTCAGATTAAACAGAATAGAAACGACAGTGTAACGTAAGGATAACCAGTTCAGGACACCAGACCTCTTGGACCTGTGTCCTGAAGGGTTAAGATGTTTCCCTGCTGCAAATGAAAGAGCCATTAAGTGGCTTGTTCAGAGCTTGACAACAAGCTGCTGAAGAATTATTTCCTTTTAATAAGGTGTGTTCCAGCAAAGGAAACTTAAAACCTACAGATCACTGGCCCAACAGCTCCCTGGTGTGATCAGTTTAAGCAGCCACTACTCAAAGGTAAATGTTGTTCACAAGGAAAGAGCAAATATGTGTTGATATTTAGTTGTACCATATTATTCTAAAGCTCAACTTTACAAAAGTATTACTTCTTAAATACTCTAAACTGGTAAACTTAGTTACTTTTTAAAGTAATTATACTATTGCTTCTCAAAATTAGTATGTAGATGGCTTTGTGACTTAGTCACGACATTCTTGATGAGTGTCTCAGACATGAAAACCTTTGTAACTTTGCCCATGAAAGGAGTTGCTTCAAACATTACAGTGAAGTAGCAGTGAGGCTACACATCAGGTTAGGTTAAAACACACCACTGGGCAAGGTAAAGCAAGTTTATTTGTAAAGCAAAATGCAACAGCAAGGTGGTTCAAAGTGCTTTACAGAAACATTAAAACATTTAAAAAACTCAAAGCATGACTTAAAATTAAAACGAAAAAGAAAGGAAAAGGAAATAACATTAGTTCAAGATTAATGAAACCATGATCAATTCCAGCTTAATAAAACATATTTGGAATTCAAATAAACTTAAATTAACGTCAAATAAGAAGTACTGAATAGATGCTTCAGCTGATCTGAGGCCTCTGGGACATTGTTCCAGATGTAGAGCATAGAAGCTGAATGCATGTCTGGTCAACAAATTACCTCCTTTAAAAAAACCTGTGATCCAACTGCTGTAGAAAACACAGTGATTAGACGGGCCCACATTGCATACATAAATCTCATAAATGTCCAGACTCTTTGAAATCAGCTAATCTAGTGTAAGCTTTATTGTCTGTTGGTTCTGTTGTATGCTGAGTCAGCACAAAGTTGTCCACACTGTTGCTCAGGGTCTTTAGCACCTTTGTCCTAAGGGTTGTCAACATAGATGTTAAAATCTGCAACAATAATTAAACAGTCAAAAATCAATGCAGATAATAGATGGCAGTTCACTTAAATAATCACAAAATGCTGCACAGTAACCAGGGGACCTATAAATATTTAGAAACTTGTCTCTGGATGAGGAATTCACATGTTCAAAAAAATGAAAACTTCTAAAAGATAACTGCTTACACTGAAGTGATGAATAAAACCGCAATACTGCTACTACAATGCTCCACTCTATCAAGTGTCTAAAGGAATAATGTCAACATGGGGTGCCTAGATATTGTTGTTTTTTGCTAAGTCATTCAAATTGTAATTTGTCGCATCATCAGGATAACACAGTCGGTGTTAGCTTTAGCTTAGTCCATCATATTGTCAACAAGTGATTCTGAAGTTACATTTATTAAAACAATATGAAAATAAATAAGTAAATTCTTCTCTTAATTATACAACAGTTAAAACAGGAGTGTTTCTTTGTCCTCCTTGTAGTTATTGAATCATTCCTTTGTAATCGGATTATTAACGTAGCAGCTATGTGGCTTGTACGGCAGCTGTTTTAGGTTGTGTGTTGCTTTTTTTCCCCAACAGTGTAGCTAAAGATAATGGTTGGATTGATTTAATCATGCACTAGCAAAAGGTCATTTTAAAGTTAGTCATTTAAGTAGATAATTTAAGAAAATATAAATGTTAATAATGGAGGTTTTCAAAAGTTAATTATGAGTGGTAGGTAAGAAATGCTGCATAAATATTCAGAGTCAAAGCATAATATTCTCAAAAGTAAAAAAAAACATATTGTTGGTGTGTATATTGCTGATAGTTAAAGTGAAAATTAGGCTAACATGCTAATACCATGTTAACTTGACAGCACTAGTTTTCCGTTGTTCAGATCATTGAAAGTGAAAGAAATGATTGGAGCTGGCAGTCTGACAGCAGCTTTACACCAGTTGATTTGGCTTTTCCTGCCTTTGTTTAACTATCTAGGACATTAATGTCAGGAGCATCACTAGATTTCACCCTACCATAATTATTATGACTTGCCCTCGGCATTAACCTCAAACCTCAGCTCAATGTTAAAGGTTATGGGGATTTGCTTTTGCTCCCAAAAGGGAGGGTGGTTCCCACTATGTGACTGTGTAAATAATTCTAATACCCTTCAAATGAGTAATACAGCACACATACACACACACATGCATATTCACCCTCATGAATATCCACAAATGTGCTGTCTTACCATTTTAGGTCATATTTAAATGCAGGTATTTGACTTAATGCGGCACTCTCCTGCAGTGCAGAGTACATGTGAGTGTGTGCCCGAGCCTGTGCTTGCGCTATATGTGTAATTGTGATGGTGCACGAGTTGCAAAGGCAATGTGGAGTTCATTTTTGTTAGCATCTGACAACACATTAGGCAAAGCTATCTTTAACCTTGTAAAATGAGTGACATGGACTCTAAACTGACAGGATGGATTTCAGTTTGCTATGGCGCTCCGTCGTGTCAGCCTCTGTCAGCTTAGTCTATGCGCTGGTTTTACAAAAGACAGGAGCGCCACAAAGGCAACAGAGTATCAGCGCTAGACACAGAAACAAGGCGAGCATGAGAGAAGCGGAGAGAAAGCTGAGTTCAGTGTGATAAATTAACTTGTTTGGAAAGTGAAAGAGGAAGAACAGTTTTGTTAGAAAGAAAAGGAATGTGGTGTTGGAAGAGGAAAAAAGCTACAGAATGCTGAGAAAAGAAGAAAATCTGACAGTGAATGAAGGTGAAGATGGAGAAGCAAGTGGTGGGGGGGAGACCTTGCTCTTGTATCTGGTTGTCTCTGAGGTCTTTTATTGACTCTGTCTATTGTTCACAGCAGCAATCCTAATCACTCTCAACAGGGAACTTGGTCTTATATGTGTCAGTGCTCATTTGCCAGCCTTGTGTGTGACATCACGTGTCTGAAACCACGTTCGCACTTGCACTTTTTTATACACTACACCCTACAGAGAAGCTATTGTCCCCTCTTCATCTGGTCAAGCTTAATGGACAATAGAAGTGGGTGGAAAAGCATGTCCCTAACACATTAGTCTAATGGATAAATACACACGCATATGCACACGCACACACATTTTCACACAGAACAGCCAATAAATAGCATGCATACATATGTATGGTCTCTGTTACTCAGGGTCACAGACAGAGAGCCAGTTGTGTTCCGCCATCCTGTTTGCATCTTTCTTAACAATGACTGCTGTCAAGGGTATTAAAAGAGATGACTGTTTTAAGAACAAGCCGTGGAAAGTGATGAACATCACCAGCACATGCACACAAACACGCCAACAAAGGAGCTAATCTGAATCATGGGCATTTGTCAGGAAAACCTCACTTTATGTCTCATCTACGAGCTTTTGTCTCTGCTTTGTGTTTTACACATAGCCAGCCACAGCTGCACAAAAGGATAAACATTTCAAAAGACTGATACTGTGAATAGAGTCGGTGATTTCCAATGCGTATCTGCAGGGTGGAGAGCCCAGATGGAGACGGAGAGATGGGAGAGAGCACAATGCCAGAGTGGACAGCTTGATGGTAACAAAGCCATGGTGGATGGCGATGCAGCAGATCTGCCTGCAGTGAAACAGTCTCTGTATCTCTGCAGAAACATACACACAGATGATACTACCAAACAGAAATACATGTACTCTTATACACACAGTTTAGGGCATGATAATAGGCATGGGCTACGGGGTTTAAATAACAGAAGTTGGCTCCCCATAAGAGAACACCAGAAAACATTTACTCGGGACAGGTGTGCCAGGGGGAAGCAGGGCTGGTAGTTCCAGTGTTGGCCATGGGGGGGCTCACACCAGACTGCAGCAGTATGAAGAGGAGTAAAAGGAAAGAGAAAAAGGGTCCGCATAGTGTCGATCAGATGACCTCGCTGCTGCAGTTAATGTTCTCTGCCGCTCAGACGCAGGACTAAGACTCTTCCTCCGACTGCAGGGCTGCTGTTGAACAAGCAATTGTTATGGGAGAGATCATGATGTTAAGGTGTGTTTGTGTGAATGCAAAAGCAGATAAATTAGAGTGGAAAAGAGGGAGAGGAAAATAGGAGCATGACACCAAAGAGGATGTGTATCACAAAAGCAGTGTTCAGTTTCAAACTCTTTTACCTACATTCATCTTTGTCTACTTTCTTCCTCTTTTCTCTTTGTCCTGCTCCCTTGCCCTCCTCATCTCTACCACCCATACCCTCATTTCTACTGCCGCACTTGCCCCCCTTTTCCTGTATCTCATGCCCCCTTCCCCTCCCTTTTTTCCTCCCTGTCTTTCCCCCTCTTCTTTCTCTCTCTGCAGTGCAGCACAGTGATTATCATTCCTCTCACAGAGTCAGGCCTGATAGTCAGATACTGCTGAGCACCCTTCTACATCACCTGCTTGTAGAGGGAGCAGTGGAGAGGGGGAGTATGGCAGAGGAAAGATAGAATAGAAGGGCAAGGAAAGGAGTAGAAGAGAAGGTGAGAAAGAGGAGGAGAATGCAGAGAAGTGAGAAAGAGTTAACAAAAGGGGGGAGAGGTATCAGAGAAATATGGCAGGAAAGGGGGAAATGGGGTAAAGCAGAAGTATGCTGAGGGGGCTATTGCTCTTACTGCAGAGGTGGTCCCACTGCAACATGCTGCTGCATAGTTATAAATGTGTTTGAGTGTGTATTTGTGCACATGCACACCTGCAAGTGTGTGTGTGAAAGCTAGCAGGTGTGCCTAATGGCTGCATTTACGGTATATGCTTGGAGGTAGTGTGAGCTGAGTGTTGTTGTACTAATGCGTCTTCAACATCTGTGGGTCAGACAACTGAATGAAATGCTGCTCATATTGCTTCTTCCTCCCCTGAGCTGAGTTTCAACCTGCTCTAAACAATTTTTCTGCATTCTGCAAATACCACAACACTCCAACGGCAGACATGCTTTGACTGTGATTGAAAACTGTTTTTTGTCTCATTTTGGTTGTTGTACGTATCGTAAATACTAATGAATTTGTTCTCTTTTCTCAGTCATTGTTCAGCTGTGTAACAGTTCAAATTTTGAAAGAAAACTACAATCCCCTCCCCCCTCAGTTTGATGTTTCATGGATTCGAACACCCTTCTTTTGCTCATAACTTACCTTGATAAAGCTTTTAGGGTCATTTTTGCTCAAAAATGTTTCTGCATTATTGGATTTTTTTGCCTAGGTGTCTTTATGGACATCTTGGTGAAACCTAAAGCTTCATTAAGAAAGTTGTTTTGCGGGTGTGTTTAGTGTAATTGTCCATCCCTTAGTAAAAGACCATGTTTTTATTCCACTGGCTCTTGCACATGCTCAAAACATCTTTGGTCAAGTTCAACAGTTTCAAGGTTTTAAAATCCTGCATACTCATTTTTCTAAATACACCTTTGTGGTTTGTGATAGCCAGAAGGTCTTCTATTTAACCTCCAAACTTAGGAATCAGAAAATAAAAATCATTCTATCGCTCTTCCATAAAAGTCATGTGTGTGAAGTAGTAGTTCTTTGTCCTATATTTTCCTATAGCAACCCTTTACTTTTGGCATTAGCTCCTGAAAATTTCAGAATGGCCATTAGCTGTTTGAAGGAGCCTTTTGGCTCCAGATAGAAGAAAGCTTAAATGAGTCAGGTTATCACTGATGCTTTCAAGTTTGCATTACCTAGCAACAGTTCTTCACAGCCACATAAGTTCACCATCAAAATTTAATTAAAACCTTGGGGTGTAAAGAGAAGAATTTCTGTCAGGTATTGAGGCATTTTAGAGATCAACCCATTTTCTTCCTGTGTATCTGTCCTTGGTAACAGAAAATGTGAGCAAGGGTGCACAGACTTTTAGAATCCACTTTGTTAATCACATATCCCACTGTGCCAGTCTACTTGACTTAGTGAGGACACTATGTAAGCAAGACCTATTCAGTTTTTACAACTAAATTCCACCACACTCTTCACTGTAGCACCTGGAGTTTGAATACAGGTTCAGATAATGTCTACTTTTACATAACCAGTGTATATATGGCATCATCAAATAAAATTAAAATCACTTATTGTGGTTATTTGGAAGCTGCAAGCTTCTCGCACAGTTTTTCCTCCTTTCTTGCCTTTATGTGTTGAACTTAACAGTTGAAAGCAAAAAAGATTCAAATGATGTTTTTTAGATTTTCCAGAAAGAAATTTAACCTGCTGACTCAGTCGCTTTGAAAGCGTTTACACTGGTTTTATTTAATCATTTATTTTTCTCGTCAGTGTGTCGACAAACCACAGCAACAGAGAAAGGCATTGAAATAAAATGTTAAAAAGAGTGAACTTTGTTGATCTTTATTTGCACAGATGAGACTGAATTACCCGAGATGTTCAGGCAAGTTCTCAGCAGTAACTTTCATAGTTGAGTTCTTGTAGGAAAACTCTTAAGGAAAGAAACAAGACATCTGGAATGGCTAAGATAATCTAAGAGGCAGATAAAATGTTATAAAAGAGCAGCAAAGAATAGCAAATAATGGTATGTTTAAAGTGAATAATTGAAATGAATACACAGCAGTATCCCCGTTCTAAAACCTTTTTTTTAAGCAAAAGATACTCTAATTCTTCTGCACGTCATGATGCTTAACTCACTTTTTTAGTCCAACATTTATTCTATTCTCAAAGTATGGGCAGATTTCCTTCTTTGAATTTACAGGCTGCATTTGTATGTCATCGCTAAACAAAAACAAAACAAAAGAGCAGAATCAAAGGTCATCTTGTCTGATCAGCATTCCAGATATGAACTCTGGACTCGGTCCATGATGTGTCAACACAAACATATTAGCTTTCATTGTCTGCAGTGGTACCATAGTGCTTTCATTGTCTGCAGTGGTACCATAGTGCTGTATCGAATTACTTATTTTTCACAGTTATTGCTTTAATATGCAAGAAACTGACATTTTATCTCTTTGGTTATTTTTAGGGTAGTAAATAAAAGCTTACATTAGGAGAAATGTGATGAGATTAGAGTTTAAGTACCAAGATTAGAATTAAATTAATCTGGCATTGAAGATCAGATATGCTTATTCAGTTAAGTCTGAAGTCAAAATATGCTACAAACAGTGATTCCCTAATTTCATTTAGTTTTGCAAGGCTGTTTCACAGTAGCCTTAAATGACTGGGTTCAGTCATTATGCTCTCTTGAACAGCTAAATCTTTTAAAGAATTCCATCAATATGTCCTTTGACTAACTTTTATTATTTCATGAGGGTCACCCTATCTAATTTCTGGCATAAAAGAAAGCAATACTTCAAAACTGTTAATATGTGGCATCAAATATGATATGTTTTCTGGCCTAAATCAGCAGTCCAGGACAACAGGCAGGGAAATTACTAAACTAATCCCATCAGTCAATGTTAGGAAAATTTAAAGTGTCTGGAGGGAGCTGATACAAAGAGGATGTCAAATGTCTGGTTGATTTATGTTCGCCTCATAAAGTGATCAGATACAACACAAAACATGAAGGTAAAATACAGTCTTGCCTTCAGCTTGTTATTCTTTGGGCACAATAACAAATTCATGTATTTACTGTCACGTAATAATCCATCACATTAGCTGTGATCATGGCCAACATAGCAGATCTAACCAGTGTTTGAAAATCCTTTCTCATTCCCAGCTATAAAACATGTTAATTTATTCAGCTGCAGTCTTTTCATTCCTGCTCTTAGCTTTGCTTCCTCTAAAAAAAAGAAAAGAAATAGGGCAAGATAAATTTGTTTAATATCAAGTATAGATTGATTACATATTTTCCATAAAATATCAGTTCAGAAGTGAAACATCCTTATATTAGAAAATCCTTATATCAGTGTAGTCTATACCACCAATCGCTTGGTTTAAGCCAAACAATTTCAACCTAGTTGGAGCAGCATCAAAAGTAACTCATAATATTAACTATTCTAAACATTATTATCTACAAAATGTACACAAAACACAGAGGAATGCACCAAATGTGACTCCCAGAGTTTATGAAGCCGATAGTTCTGCAATGCAGAGTTTCAGTGACCCAGGTGAGTTTAATGTGTCAACCTTGACAAGATTGCATCTTAAAGAAAAAGACCAGAACCAAATCTGTGGCTGAACTGTGTAAATATTGGAGCACAGCTTTGTGTGCCTCTCGTCAGTTGGATTGGTCTTACTTTGGTTTGCAGTGAGCTGTAAAGTTTACAGTATGCTTGATCATATGGAAATAATGTATTTGAAAGGTATAAAAAAGGAGCTATTGTACTGCCTTTCTATGGGGCAAAACTTTAAGAAATGGAATCAACTTGTAAAAACAGCCATAATATTTCAGCTTTAGCTTCTCCTTTGTCATACCATCTCTGCACTCCAGGTTCGCCTTGCCCAACTTTATTGTTACTGGTATATTAAAATGCAAAACAAAAGCTGTGACATTGTTGTCATTGTTGTTAAATATCAGCAGAGCAGCTGAATCTTTCTACACCCCGGTACACATTAGTGTGAAGATGAGCCATAGTATGATTTATGAATAAGCCACATCAGTCAAAGTCAGATTCACTTCAGGAAACATACTATCAGAGGCTGATTTCATCTTTATTCCGAACTTAAACTATAGAATGTTCATTGGCATCCTGTATAGGATACAGCAAAGGTCAATGCAATTGGTCAGCTATAGATTATGCATCACATCCTGACTTTACATGCATTTGATCTTTGAGGTTAGTAAATAAATTAAAAAATTTCAGGCTTTGTTACTAGCAAATCACTTTCTGTGTGAAAGAGGAACCACAGAGTTGTATATACAGCTCTAACTAATTAATAGGCAATAGAATTAGTATTTACATGGAGGTTATACCCACATACCTAGATAATGTCATAAATGGCACTAAGCAGAGAGCAGATTGGAAATGCGGTTTCTCTCTTAACCATATTTGTAGTTTTGGTTTATGCATAAGCCGCAACCTGTAACTTCATTATGCAGACCAGAGTGCAGCAGGACATAGACAAGCAAACAAACAAACAAACAGACAGACAGCCGCTCGCAAGCAAATGTGCACATACAGGCACAACAAAATGTGCAGATGCGTACACATGTGTTGAATACGCAGACACATGTAAGAAGAAGAGAGGGAGACTGTTAATTAACCAGAGCTCGTTAATTCTCTTTGAACCGACAGTGAGAAGGTTTACACACTAATTACCTTGATGACTGAGCCAACCTGTGCCTGTGCATGCACACACATATGCTGGTCCTCACACTACAAACACATGCGCTCTCACAGGCTGACATAACACATCTTGCAGGCTTTTAGGCTCACGCAGTCATAAAACTCAAGCATAAAGGTGTGAAGTCTTACTCATCCACAAACATATGCACACGCTCCTGTGCACTGCAACACACTCGTGCCCTAAAATGAAAGCTATATTAGGAACTCTTTTTCTCTTTTTTTTTTTTACTTCGGCGCTGCAAGATTCACTTGGTTAAGTTTATTCTTAGCTCAGGCCCATCATGCATCTTTTTGATTCACACTCATCTCACAGAAATAGCTTCATGATAACTCCTGTACCTTATCAAGATACTCAAAAGTGTCTAAAATATGGCAGCATTGCATACAAAACTGTAATGACATGTACACACACCCACCCTCACACATTTGTGGTCCCTTGCAGATGAGTGAGGCTCCCATGTCAGAATTGAACTGTAATGGGCCGTGTCAGATTAAGAGGAAGGTTTTTTATGTCCTCCGTCAAACTCAATTAATATTCCATCAGGCATGAATTCATAGGCTACACTGGACTGAAGCCAATTCATCTATATGTGTGTGTGTGGGGGGGGGGGGGGGGTGTCTGTGTCTAGTCTTCTGCCAAATGTGAGTTGACTTTGTGTAAAAATTTGAGACATTTTCCTGTC
>JBAMHX010000005.1:6827314-6838794 GCA_037177515.1 Pseudomugil tenellus
AGAACTCTTTTTTTTGTTCTTGCAACCTCAAGAACAAGAACACATTTCTCGCTTCTCGTGGAGTATGTAACAAGCTTAAATCTAATTTAGTTAGCAGAAAACAAAGTTGGTGAAAATCTGAGAAATAATGGTTGCCAGCTGGCATTAAAGCTTATTTTTTAGAGAAATGTCACTTTACCTCTGACTTCCAAAAGCTGAGTTACTTGTACCATGAAATTGAAAACTCGGTTGTTGATTTTGGTGTTCAAAATAATAGAGATGAACATGAGTCTAAATGTTAAAATTGGATGACATGAACTGTTATTAGAAAGTGTTACATAACGACTATGAAGATGGATTGCCATAAGATCTTATAGAAGGTTTTTATGTCTCCCAGAGGGGGGAAACTATGAAACACTGATCTCCCTCGGCTGTGTATAAGAATCCATTAACTCCTGAAGTTGTCAGTCTTTCTCATTTATAACCTGGAAAAACATCATTCTTAGCCATACTTAACAAAAGCATTGTGGTCTTGTCCTTATTTTAAATGACATCCAGAAATTTGTTGTTGTTCTTCTACCTGCACAATGAAAGCTGAAATAACATAGCACATCATAATTGCCAGTAGGCCGCTATTAATCTGCATATGTTATTATTAACGCTTCTAACTAGTAACTAACATATAGTTAGTGAAAATGAACTGCTTTATTTAGTTTCTTCTGTTAATGGTAAATGCTAAATTAGCAATGCTTTTTATATGAGGGCACAAAACTGGTAAACAATGTAACTGCTGAGTTCTCACTACATTAGCAACGTTAACTTTTGTCTCAACGCCCATCTTTTTGCTCAAATACAGCCTCGCAGAGCTGCTTTCTTTCTGAACATCATTAGCCAGTGAAGGTATTTCCAGAATCATTAACCTCCTGGATGAAAATAGATTTAGTAGCTTTACAAAAGAATGAATGTTACTTGGATTTTCTGGCCATGGAAGATTAAAGCTTTCATAAATTCCTTGTCCTTGCTGTTTTGTGTGCAAAGGCTGAGCATTTTTTTTCTTTCATTTGCTAAATGTAAAGAGAAATATAATATAATAGTAATATACGGGTATGTGTTCACAACTGTTGCATGTGTTGATAAAAAACAGACTTTTCAAAAGTCACCAGGAATTCTTTTTAAATGGATGGTGAATTTTGCCGTAGCAATGCCATAGTAATACACGAAGAGCATAAAACTGGGCTAATGATGATCCCATGAATCATTTCTGAATAGTTTGCCTTTTGCTTTTCTAATTTTGATTCCATGAACAATAATATCAAGAACTGTGTGCTGGGAATATGAGTCTTGTTTACTTGTGATCAGAAATTACATAATTAATATCGGAGCTGCGCGGTGGGCAGGTAGTTAGCACTGCAGCCTCACAGCAAGCAGGTTGCTGGTTTGATCCCCGGCTTGGGCGGTGGCCTATTTTGCATGTTCTTCCCGTGTTAGTGTGGGATCTCTCCGGGAACTCCGGCTTCCTCCCACAGTCCAAAGACATGCACCTTGGGGATAGGCTGATTGGGGACTCTAAATTGCCCATATTAGTGTGAGTGTGTGTGGTTGTGGTTGTTTGTCTGTGTATGTTGGCCCTGTGATAGACTGGCGACCTGTCCAGGGTGTACCCCGACTCTTGCCCTGTGTAGCTGGGATTGGCTCCAGCCCCCCCGCAACCCCGTTCGGGAATAAGCGGTAGAAAATGGATGGGTGGCTTTATTAATATCATAGAAATACACTGTGATCACAGTTTGCAATCTTGTTGATATAATATTACTCTAATCTAAAGAAAACTGTTTCCACATCCTTTCAAGCAAAGAAATGATAAGCTTGTCATGATGGGATCACACATCCAGATTTTCAATACAAAAAGAGAACCAAATCTTTATGCTTTCAGACTATTTAGACTCATTCTTAATTCCTCCAGCAATATTTCTCTTTCAGTCTGACATGAACATGCAAAAAGAGGATAGGCGCTTGTGTCTGATTTAAGATTAAGCCACTGCGGTTTCAAGGACTGCAGGTGTTCCATTAGACTCAAATGTCTTCTGCTCTTCCTTCAGCCTTGCATGTGCTTTGCCCTTTCTGCAGTCTGAGTCACTTTCTCATCCCCCCCCCACCCCCCCCCACCCCCCCACCCCCACTTTCATCTGAATGTTGTTAAGAAGTGGCAGAAGAGACGGTCCGCCGTTAATTCCCTCCTCCTGCTTAATTAATTCTGCTGTGTTCCTTTTTCCTTTATTGCCATGTGTGTTCAGTAGATGAACTGTTCAAGTGTTTCATTTCCATGTTTGAAAGACAAGAATAAATCTGTACAGTCCGGGTTTTCATTCCAGAATTGCATCCGTCTCCCTGCAGATTATCCAGAGGTGACATTACAAGCTATAGTTTGTCCACCCTAATCTCCTTCCTAACGGGTCTGCTGTCTTTCTCAGTACATACTGGCTGTTTCAAAGCAGATCTAGATTTGACGGATGTAATTTTGTAAGCAGATAAACGAGTGAGAGACGAGATAGGATGGATGTCAAATAAAAACAGGTCCTAGTGCAGACGGATCCCTTCAGGCCAGATGGAGTCATTTAGCTCTCTCTGATATTCTCTCAGCATGAATTTATAGGTTTGTTTTCTTCTCCAAAGTTAAAACTACTCCACTGAAAACAAATAAGGGGGTATTTGTGTGTGAAAACTGAGCAGTTTGAATAAGTGATGAACTGTAAATCGTTGTTGAGACCACTACCATCACAGAATTACTTTATATATGGATATATCTGTTAAACTGCTTATTTTTTCCTGCTATTTAGACTGATGGTTGTAGTTTTTTGAAGGGCTCATGGATGGAGTTCAAGTTTTTGCATAGCTCATATTAGACAAAGAGTAATTAAGTGTAATTATTTATAATTAAGAGAAATTACTTTGGCCTGTGTAAAGTATTTAAATTGGAAACAAGAATTTCAAGAAAAAAATCTTTATCTGTAGGAAGAGAAAAGCAAAGACCAGACCTGATATCAGAAAAACTGTCAAATATTTACCAAGTTACAATAACAAACGTGCTTTAATATATTATATAGATGTTTTATTTTCAAGAACTCCAAAACCAAATGCATTCCAAGCATGAACCAGTTTCTTCCACTACCTGCTGTTTCCATCCATCCAAGAATAGATGGGAGTATGTATGTTTGTTATTTGGGGAGGAGGGTATGTGGGTGGGGGAATGGGGAGAGTGAGTGCTTGGGTGGATATGTGGGTGTGTGTAGGTGTAGAAGATGTTGAGTGGAGAGAAGAGGATGGTTTGATAATAGATGATGCTGGGCACCCTGGGCACCCAGCGGGGTCCCCGATTGCAAACCTGGGCCCGCCAGGGTCCTTCCCCCTGACTGCGGGGGACTCTGTCTGGGACCTCCCTTTGCTGCCTCTTGGGTGGATCCTGGGCCGGTTCCGGGGTGGGGTGGCTGTAGGACCTTGTTTGGGACTGGCTGCCTTTTGCTTTGGTCTCTCCTGGCCGACCTGTGACTTTTTTGGTAGAGGGGGTTCCTGAGCGTTTTCACTTTCCTGTGAGCACTTTTCACCTCATACGTTCTGCCTGATGACACAGTCACTACGATCTATTTTAGATTATTTAGTAGTAGCCATTCTCTCTTATGGGTGCATGTGCCTCAGATCATTCTTTTATTTTATTTTATTTTTTTTACACCATTTTATTTGACTAATTAATCTTAGGCACTCCTGACAGTTATAGAATTTGTTTCCTTGCGGGAGCTCATGAGATCCCCTTTTTTCCCTTAGTTTTCTGTACAGGTGTGACGGATGGCAAAGTATGGATGGTTAGATTGAGTTTTTTCCTTTGTGGTGTGTTTCTGTCTCTTCTTTATATTTTGTTTGTGTTCTCTTTCCTTTTCTCTTGTCATCTTATCCTTTTTCTGTCCCCTCTGGTCGTGTCCAGCAATATATGGAAATTCTGTTGAACTAAGATGTAACTAAAATAATAAAGAAATCAGATTATCAAGAAGATCTTTGTCCTCTTGACAAAGTAAATTTGCTCAGCTTGACAAAGCAGACTCATTCTGCCTGCCGTAATGCTGGACAAGACAAGTTAACAGTTTTCACAAATGGAATTTGATACTTGGTGTACGATCTGTATCGAATTTCAAGATTATCGGATTTATGGTTTCCCCACTAGGTGGCTATTTATTCATGACAAATTTGGCTATATCTCTGGAACTATTTCTTTCACTGACCTCAAGTCAAGTGCAAACAAAAGGTCATGACCTCAGGATGCATCCTGTCCTGGCGTCATACCAGGCTGGTTCAAAGTTTCTACACCAGGCAGAGCTTTGGCACTGAACATGTGCCTCTATATATTATTGTATTGTGTCTATTGGAGGATTGGGGAATAAGAAGATTGGGGGCGTTTAGGGATATACCCCTAGCCGTCGCTTCCAATGGCATAGGCCTTGATGTGAAAACAAACGTGAAGGTGTATATATAGCAGCAACACCAGCCATAGATGCTTCGGGCCCTATGAGTAATAGGATGGTGTTGTTGTGGCTGGGGTATGCATCCTACAGATGCCACGATCACCCTGTTTCAACAACATGAGCACTTTTACTCAGTTATTGTAACCTCAGTGTTGTGAATTGCATTAGCTGAGCAGTGGAGCTTTGGAAACACAGCCATAACTTTTAATAAGATCAGTATGGGAAAAATGTCTTCACCTACTTTTGTAGACCAGCGGGAAACTATTTTGAGAGTGGACTCTATTACCCAGCTGCTGCTGTTACTGTTAGGCACCAGTGCATATGGGGAATAAGTGTCCCAGAGGTTTGTAAACACCAACCATGTCCAGCAGCATTAATCTAAACGCAGATTAAAAGACAATTGAAAACTTTGAAAGACCGCCATGATTGGTTCATGACTATTACCCAGCATTGTAGCAGCTAAGCCCATAATCAAGGCGAACATGATCAGATAATCCCAATATGTCTTTGCGGAACCTTCCCAACTGCCTAATCCTCAGATTTAGAATATCAGATTAGGACTCCTGGATGATTAATCCCGTGTTGTGTGTGTGAATGTTTCTTGCAGGGGACCCTTCGCCGGGTAACCTTCTCCGTTGTGAACCAACCCCAGGAAGGTGGTTGCTATGACAGCGGCGTAGAAGATTCAGAGACGCCAAGCAGCAAGAGCTCCTCTGGCCCACGTCTGGGAGCTCTGTCCCTTCCTGAAGAGGGCTACGAGCGAACCACACCAGAAGGCAGTGTGGGGGAGGAGGAGCACGTAGAGAATGGTACCGCATTCATGTCAGACTTCTATTGGTTCCCAGCCTGTAAAATTCACTGAACTTCACCTGCTGCCAAATAGATTTGACTTAAATATTTCTCACTTTGAGGTTATGTTTACTTTATGCTGTGAAAGGAACGGACATGTTTTTTGACTGTACACACACTTTCTTTCTTTGTCTGGCTCACACTCACACAGATATACGAACATGCTAGACAAACATTCTCACTGGAACCTTGACTTTCTGTCAAGGTCTCAGGAGTTTTTATTCTCCTCTCTTGATTAGAATGTGTTTCACACAATAAAGCAGTTATCTTTTGTGTATATGCATGCACTATTTCACAAAATACATACTGTATTTTGTGTGCAGGGCCTCCTTGTATTGTGAGGAGATTTTTTCAAAAGCTAATGTTGCAGCATGTTATGCCAGCGTCTCCACCAAGGCCTTAAGCCTCCCCGTCAGTTAGAAAAATAATTTTCCATCTCCTTTCTGTTGAATGTGATTGTGCAGTGGAATAGTGGCAGCTCACCAAGGTCACCTTGTCCGTGGCAACTGACTGTTTCTGAGAATGTCAGTGTAGTTTCAGTAAAATGATCCATTTTCACCATGTGAAAATCCTGATGATTTTGTGAAGCTTGTGAATTTTCTTTCTTACTCTGATGAAGAGAAGAATTGAACTATGAATTCTTAGTAATGGTTCTAATTATTATGCATAATTATATGCTTGTTTGGCTTTATGTGAACAGACACTGCTGCTGCTTTTGTACGTAAAAAATAGCAATGAGATTGCAAATAACACGTTTTTTTTTCTCTTTTTGTTGTTAATATTATTAGTTTGTAATAAAGCAGACTCCAAAAATGAAAGTTTTGATGGCTTATCTGGAAAAAGTCCGATTTTATGCTCTCGGATTTAAATACTTAAATATTGGAGAATAAAAAAGGAAAAACATGGTTCAGTTGCTCAGTTTTTGCTCGTGTCTCTGAGAAACCCGTCCCGTAACAATCTGCTCTAATTAGTCAGCAAATTCGTTAAACCTGGTGGGCATATGAACCAGTGGCTTATTTTAACTCTTCACACGAGTCGCTAACCAGCTGGGATACCATAGTGACGCAACGAAGAAATGAAATAAAAGTCTAAAGTTCAAACAGT
Organism: Pseudomugil tenellus; assembly: GCA_037177515.1. Classification (NCBI taxonomy): domain Eukaryota; kingdom Metazoa; phylum Chordata; class Actinopteri; order Atheriniformes; family Pseudomugilidae; genus Pseudomugil; species Pseudomugil tenellus. The sequence continues at coordinate 6,833,755 of JBAMHX010000005.1, forward strand.
GTCTCAAGTCCAGACACTGGGTGGTCTTTGCCATTTTATTCATATTTATAAGATCTAATTAGAAAAAGGGAATGAAAAGGTTAAAAATAATAAAAAGTTCTAATATGTGCAAAAAGTTAACAATCCAGCCTGAAGTGTTCAGGTTATTATTTCTTTCTCTTCGAGCAGGAGAGATTAAAATAAAACACCGCTTTGGATCTCATACCTGATCTGGTGGAGATTAAAACTATATGACTCACCAGCTGTTTCTGTAGCCAGCAAACAATAACTCGTGTTTTTTGACCGATCAGCATCTTCCCAGATACAACAATAATATCCCAGATATTCCCAGAGATTTAAGTGATTCCTAAAGAACAGTTCTTTTTTTGTTTCTGTGACCATGTTAATGCTTGCAGTAATTTAATGTATTAATTGCTTGATTGGCAAAGCTTAGCATTTTCTTCTCTGTCCTCCACAATTTTGTTATTTCTTAATTTGACCTGTTTTCTGTATGGATTTGGGACTGATTGCTTTAGATAGGAAGAATTCTAACCTTGCAGGACATCAGCATTCAGTCTGAGGTGTACTCACTCATGGGATTAGGCTAATATTTAAAACATGTAATCTTGTCTTTGCACACAAAGTTTAGATTTGAATAACTGATAATCACCATCCCCAGTGGTTCTGACAGTTGTTTGGCTTGAACTCACCTTTCACCTTCCATGTAATGCTGATCGCAGCTTGGTTTTTTAACATTCTCGAGGAGTCAGCTATATTCATTTAGCTCCAACAGCATTTTTCTTTCCTTTCTTGTTCCCTTCAACCTCAATCACCACCTTTTTAACTCTAATCTAATCGTGTAGTTTGTTTGAATCATTTTTTAGTTTCTCCTTCGTTCAGTGGTTAGCTTATCTTATTTGTTGCACTTTCAGTTTGATTGCCTCTTCATGTGGCATCCAGGTGGTGTTGTAGATATAGTAAAATCATACTCCTCCATTTCCCTCTGAGAAATCTCTGCTTGGAGCTATAAAAATGGCAGAAATAAAGGCAGAAATTGACATTTATGTCATTAATTATTTTTTATTACTTTTTGTCCCGTATCCAGATGCCAGACAGCTGCCTGATGTGGCTCTGACAGGAAAGTGCACTAGGGAATGTGATGAGTTCGGCCACTCTGACACATGCTGGATGCCTGTCCGCCCTTCGCCACGGCAGCGTCAGCGCCACGGCAGCGACCCCCCACGACTCTCAACTTTTGCCCCAGGAGATGACAACAACAATCTCCGCGGCAACAACCACGAGAGCGACAGTGAAAGTGCTGGCAGTGCAGGAAGTTCTGAACCCGGGGTTGTGGTCAGCAGAGAAGGTCAGAGGTTACCTTTAGCCAATGGGGATCCTCTTGGCACCCTGGGTCGTGGAGACCGCAACAGGAATGTGGGCGATCACAACCGCAACCTACTGAATCGCAAGATGACTTCAGCGTCCTACGATACATTCAGCAGCGCAGGCTTTGGAAGGCGCCAGCCAGAGGAGGAGGGAGGAGAAGGCCAGAACCAACCTGAGGTCATACCACTGACCCGGACTGGAGGGGACTACAAGACTACGTCCTGCCTCACATTGTCACGCCGCGAGGTCTACCTGTGATGGCCTCTTTGTAGAGCAGTTCTGACCACACTTGAAACTGAGATGGAAAAATATCAAAAAGGATAATCTCCAAACGCCTTTATCAAACTCTAACTTTTGAATTCTGACTAATACCCACAAGCACTTAAACTCAAGTCATCAGTAAACTCATTGGAGTGCTTTGAGTGGGAAGTCTTTCTAAAAACAAAGAAAAAAAACAACAAAAAAAGTTTTTTTTTAACTATACTGAAAGCTACCTACAGGCAAAGACTGTATGTTCATGTAGAAGAGGACAATCTTCTTTTTTTTCCTTTATAAAACCCAATGCATGCCTACCCCTTTGACTAAAAAGGTATCTGTGGAAATAAGAGAGAATAAGACTACGTAAATCATAATTCTCTAAAAACCTGGTTGCATCTAAAAACTGAGGCAAAGGCAGTCCAGATTTGGACAGAACTAATGAAGCATCTGCTGAGAAACCGCTAAGGCTCCATCATGTCAGAAAAGATTTTAAAAAAGAAGTAACGGGTCTTTGAATGAGTAATTTGAATCTAATTCCAACCAATCAACTTTTCTAATGCCTAATCACCTGAATCATAACACAGGTGGGCAATATTAACTAGTTCTATTAGAATCTTGCAGTGTAAACAGTGTCAACTATGTTCTTTAAAAACATGAATCAGAACAAACAACAAGGTGAAAACAAAGACTTTTTTAATGTACTCAGATAGTATTATTTCACAATACAAGGTTTTCCAAGTCTTTAGTGCCACAGTATTCTGCTGTGTATGTAAATGTTTCATTATTTTCCCTTTACACCCAGCCTGTATGTATATATCATGTGTGTATTTGATAAAACAGCAGCATTGTGTTTCCGCTGCTCTCAGCCATTTCAGAACAGAGGTGCCCAGTTCATTTCACATCTCCTAAGTCCCAATGTATGATAAGCGCACTCTCCTACACATGCACATACATATATACACATGCAAGCATGCAAACACTTATACACACAAATTTCAGCATGTAAACTCCAACTCATACAGTGCATTTACAGAATGTCAACACACATGTAGGGCCACACTCTAGTTTTAGTGGCTGTGTAACATAAAGTTTACCTAAAGCTGCATTCACCTCAGACTACAGGAAATGTTCTTACACATGAATGATCACAAACATACCTTCACACTAGAAACTCAAACAGGTGTTAAGATGCACTGAACGCTCAGTTCATGCAGTAGTGTGTGTATGTGCTTTCGATCATATTTTTTTAGCATATTGCCTCATTGAACTAGCTGTAGCAATTTGCCTGCTCCTCTCCAGCCAGTATTTAAACATGAAGTGTATCTAAATAATTACTCATCTCGCTGACTGATGTGTGCGGAAAAGTTAAAGAGAATTTCAATGACATCTTCTGTAAGTTATTGATAGAAAATGTTGGAGCAGGAGAAATTCTGCATATTGTAAGTAGGGTTAATAAAAACCAAATGTCTATTATTTCTCTAAAAAAAAGAAAAAGGAAAAAGAGACTTTGCATGTAAAAAAGATGGTGCAGATTATTTTTTTTCTTTCTCTTTTATAAACCTCATGCTTTTTTTGAACAGCACGGTTATTTGGGTACATCTGTGCTAAACAAGTGTTCTCAGGGGGAAATGGAGATATTGATGGAGTTCTAGTTTCAGTGGGTGAACATGTTTGGGTCTTTTTCTGAGCCCAGTCACACAGCGTACCAGACTGGAACTAAAAAGAGCAGTTTGAGAAGTGAGAGAAAGAGCTGGGTTTTGCCGCTACCTGATGTACGGCGCTGACCATGCCACTGCGCTGAACTGCATAGATAACAGACTTTTTCACATTCGTCCTTCCGACACACTCTGTTGCGTCAGGCTGAAGAGTGGGCGAGGATTGAGGCCAACACATCTTAATTTCGATCATCAGTGCATGTGGCTCAGTGGTGTGATAGGGATAATAGGGTTAGGTCGTCTTAATGAGTTTCCTTTCTCCTCTCTTTTCCTCGCGTGATCTGCACTGATCTCATTAACATCTGGATAGGTGAAAGGAACACTACTGGAAACTGTTAGTAACGTGTCTTTATTTTTTCCGATTGTTGCCGATCAGAGTCAGAGGACACATCTTTGTTAAGGGGAATAAAGGGGAAAAGACATGCTCCCAACTCAGCTGTGCAGCAGTGTTTAAACTACTCACACTGTTGCTGCTTGACTGACAGATAACTCAGAATTTGGGGAAATTAAATAACTGAAACCATGAAACCTGCTTACATTTTTAAGAAATAATTAGGATGACACATTCTGTCTGTGTGTGACTACAATTTGTAAACTTGTATATACTTTAAACTTTGCTACTGTGTGAACAGTCTTAAGCTTTGAGGCCACTGATGCATTTATTTCCTTACCTTCATTACCCCTAAAAAATTCTGCTAACTTTGGCTGTTTACTGAGCTCTGTTTTGATGGACCGTGCTGAAAACAGTACTGAAGTTCAAAGCTATGGAGTTTTTGTTTTCATGGAGACTTGGTGTTGGCAAGCTAAAAACAAAATGCCACCAATGCAATGGGACAGATTTTGTGCTGTGGAATCGAAGTTTTGGAATTGTTTGAAGGACGGGAACTTGGGCAGAAACTTGTTTTGGAAAGAGACTCTTGACACAGCCTCGACTCCTCATCTTGGCACATATTTCTTCTAACTGCTGTTTTATCGCAGCTCCCTAATGGCACATTTCAACCCCTCAAACCTGGATTTAAGGGATTTTGCTGTACATGAATCTGTGTGGATGTGAACTTTTTTATACTGCACGTTTAAATGTTAATATGTTTCAATTTACTGCAAAGTAAAGAGGGAACCTGGACAGAGAAGGAGTCTAACACCTAGTAATCAAGACATTTTTTTATAAACAGATACTTTGATGGACGTCATGTACCCGTCTTTCCCCCTTCATACTGCTGTCCTTGCCATGTACAGATTAAGCTACACTGTAGAAAGACAACTGGAAACCATAACAGACAATGGCATGCTTAAGGTTCAAATCTGCACTCAAGAAAGAAAAAAAAAAGAAAAGAAAAAAAGTAGTTTTATTTTCTTTGATTTGTCTTCACTCTTTTTTTTCCTTTTTGCTGGTCCTTTCCTGTAATTACATAACAAACTAATTGCATTTGCTATGACGAGGAAGAACAGAAGCTGTTAAACGATTGGTTTGGTGTGAAGATGAATCATGTAAAAGTTTGACTTTGGCATTAAAAACTTCAAACCCTCTCTTTTGACTGTCACTTCTTTACTCTTCACACATGATATTAATCAAAGCAACATCTATCAATCATTGAGGCCTGAGGGGAGACCTGGTGGTCCCTAAAACCCACATCATTAAAATAATGCTAAAGAAAAATACAAAACTGCTGAAATATATATATATATATATATATATATATAC
>JBAMHX010000005.1:6874369-6911334 GCA_037177515.1 Pseudomugil tenellus
GTGTGTTACCTGTGTAGATGGAGACATGTGTGTGAGTGTTTGTGTGTGTTTGTTACCTGTGTGGATGGAGACAGGTGTGTGTGTGTGTGTGTGTATATATATATATATGTGTACAAGAAGCTAAGACATTGCAGGTTAAAAGGCTCAACCTTTCTGCTTAAAGGGCACTGGTATCAGAAATAGTTTTGAAAGTTCATGGTTTCAACAAGTACTTAAGCAGAGTGTTGCAACCTTGGGGAGGGTTGGGGGGGTGGGTGTGAGGGGCACAGCACAACACATTTTCGTTGTGTTTAAGTTACTGCAAATGTGTCAGAGGTTAATTGATCCCCCATGGCTCTGAAGTGAACAGAAATCAGCTCTAGAGTTACACATTGCTCCTAGTGATGGGGTAACGGGCAAGCATTTCTGATTAAAATGTTTCGTTATCAGAACAAAAGAAATCAGTAAATTAGTGAGTGTGAAATATTCCTGGATCCGGATCACCGCCAAAATGTAATCACTTCTTCATCTTCTCATTCTGGAAATATCCTGAAAATTTCATGAAAATCCATCCATTTCTTTTCAAGTTATGTTGTTCAGAAACAAACAAACAGACAAACAAATTTCTTTCAAAAAAGACATATTTGATGGATTAATCTCTTTTGTCAGATGATGAACCAGAGGAGGAGCTGAATTTGGAGCAGTTGGAAGAGCGGGCCAAAGCCGGTGATGGCCGAGCGCAGACCCGGGTGAGTAAAACTCGACTGGCTCTTGGCATTGTTGTGCTTCCTGCATGGGAACTCGCTCTGGGTGTAAAGGAGTTTCTATTTTCTGCGACCCAGAAGTTAATTACAGAACTGTGATGTAATACACTGATGTATCGGCCATGCTTAGAAGTTAATAAGAAAACATTAATGGATGCTTTATGTGTAAACTCTATATTTAAGTTGTGTCACATCTCAAAACGGAAATTCTTTAGTGTCAAATCAGGCAGCCTTCAAATTCTTAGACTAAATAACACATTCATGATCTAAATAAAGAAAGGTTGTGTGAGTGTGTGTAAACAAGCATCTTAAGCAGAGCAGGACTTGTCCAGTGTTCCTGTCCTCGCTTAGTAATCATAAGGTGAGCTACACATCATAAGACATATGCATCAGTGCATGTTACCTTTATACGTGTACCCAGTTTTGAGTTCTTAATAATCAGTACAGGACTCAGTTTAAGAGTTACAGTGTCAAGAGGTGTCATGCAGAAGTATAGAAAATGAACGTCATCCTCCATCAATGGGCACATTTGATCAGAAACTTGTGAGATGGAAGTTGTGTAATGACAGTCAAGATTAGAAAACAGTCACTTGATATGCCACAGTGCCCCCAGCTGCCTCTGTTAGTCAGCCATGACAGAACACTGGCAGCAACGAGAGGGAATTATGGATTTTGTAGTCATTTGTCTCCAACGAGTCGGCATGACTGAAACTTTCCTGCAAAGCAGATCTGCTTTATACCACAGAAGTCCTGCTAGAAATCCACTTAGACTTTGAGGTTTTGAGTGGAAGTCTGTGGAAGAACATGTTTTTGAACATCACTTATGTATTTCTGTGCAAGTACAAATAAATTAATCTGAAATAGTTTTTTATATTTGCACTTTATTTTGATTTGATTTATATTTTTGCTTCAGTCCAGTATTTTTAGTATTTTATTATTAACTATTATCTCTGCACTGTCTATCAGCTTGGCCAGCACCACTTGATTCTGGCTGAAGAGAAGGACAAAGAAATGAATAATGAGAAGGCTGTTGGCTGGCTGATTCAAGCTGCTAAACAAGGAAGAAAAAGTGCAGCAAGACTGCTTCAGCAATGTTGGATTCAGAAAAAAGGTTGGAATTATTAAGTTTGTTAAATGCATCTGTGACTTTACAGAAGCGGTTCCATAACAGTCTGTCATCTCTGAGTAGGAATCACACCTGAGAACGAAGCTAATGTACGCAAGCTGTCGACAGAGAGTAGGTTTGAGCTGGCAGTTCGTAAAGCAGCCATGATGATGTATTGGAGACTCAACCCAGACAGGAAGACGAAGGTGGCTGTGTCAGAGATGCTGCAAAATGTCAGCCAGGTCAACGCAGTGCCGGGTAGGAGACACACACTTACAGACATGTGGATGAAGGTTCTAAAATAAGAAACATTTTTTGCACAGTGACAACAATCCTCTGTGGTGTACTATAGGCTCCTCAAAGTGCTACAGCATGCTCTGATGTGCCAGTCCCATTTATGATCTTAATTTTTGCAGCTGTGTCAGTGAACAGTATCAGATTACAGGCTGGCATTATGGGAAGTGTTTGTAACTCACTTATGCTGCTATTACTCTTCACCAACAGGGGTCGCCACAAACAACATTCCTTCCCCAACTTCTGGCCAGACCCAGAAAGTGCTGGAGAGCATGGTCAGCAGTGACTGTAGGTACAAAAAGAGTGAGAAAGTAGCACAAAATTAATAAATGTTTTATAGAATTACCTGCTTGTTTCCTAATAGCCAATATGTTGGTGGACCTGGATGATTTTGTTGAGATGACTAAAAAGTATGCCCAAGGTATTGTCCCAAGTGTCCCTCGAAATGACAGCCAGGCCAAAACTGAAACAGCTGCATCGCTTTACACTGGCAAGGAGGTAAAAATTCCCACTTAGCAAAACTAGAAATAAATTCTCATTATTAGCATTCTGTGGTATGTATTTTCATTTTTATTAAATACAGAGCGAATGCTCATATAATGTTGTAAATGTGTTTGTGACTGTGTTTTAAAGCAAAAGACTGAGTTAGTTTCTTCAGGATACAAAAATATCCACAAACATTCATGGAGCATTGGATGTAGTGGGATGCTGGACACCAGGCAGACTGGTGCCATTAAAAAGGCCATGGACATGAAATCGCGCCTAATGGTATTCCAATTTTCCTGCTTAATCTCACACATTTGAAAATTTTTCTTTTTTTGTTGTTGTTCATATTCACATGTGTCCCCCAACCCCAGATGCTGCAGTACCCAATACATGCACTGCTTGAGATGAAAGAGCATCTAGTGGACTGGACATCGCGGGCTGGTGTGCTGTGGCTCAGCACCATCATCCCCACACAGCACGTCAACGCCCTTATTTTCTTCTTCATCATCAGCAATCTGACAATTGACTTGTTTGCTTTTGTTATCCCACTGCTTGTCTTCTACCTCTCCTTCATTTCCATGATTATCTGCACTCTGCGAGTTTTCCAAAGCAGCAAGGTGAATGTTTTCTGTTTTTCATTGGTCCTAAATTTAAGAAAAAGTGACTTTAAAGGCTTTTTAATTGTAATGTAGACTATATTACTAATTAGTTGGTATATTTTGGTATTCCATGGAGAGAGACTACATTAATTTCAGCGTTAAAGGTCATCATTTACATTTGAAACATTTGGATTTCTTTCCAAAAATGAAAGTTTCCTCATGGTTGTAGAATGTAAAATTCCCTTAATGGTCTTATATTTTGCTACATTTGAGGTTTCACAGTCTATCCTTTGCACATTTATGATAATATTATACATTTTGCAACATGCACCGTGCTACAGTTTTGCCATACCACTCATTTCTTGCTGTGAGGTCTCTACCCGGAACTGGTACTTTGGTTTGCTCCCAGCACTTGTCCCTCATCTGCACGGCATGCACTGAGCAGCCAGAAAGGCCCTCCCATTTCCCCGCCCAACCTGTAACGTCACCTCAGACAGAGAGCATCTCCCCCCCCTACCCTGTGACATAGTTTAGGTGGAGTGCTAAACTTTTCAGGTAGGCCTGGGTGTTCGGTTCTCGAGATCTACCATCCTGCAACTTTAAGGTGCAACCCTTGTCCAACACACCTGAATCAAATGAATGGCTCGTTACCAGGTCTCCGCAGAGCTGGATGTCATGCAGAAGAGGGAATAAAGCCATTTGATTCTGGTGTGTTGGAAAAGGAATACATCAAAAAGTTGCAGGATGGTAGATCTTGAGGACCGGACTTGGGCACCCCTAAAATAGGGCCTTTAATAAAATATAGAAAGATTTTAAAAAAAAAGAGAGCAAGAAATATTATTAGTTCCTTTTTATGTATCTTTTCTTTGATTCCCTCCTGCCTGGAATTTTAAAACCTTTGCCTTTTTTTCCAGACCTGGGAGAACTTCAGAGCTCTGACGTCTCTGCTGACACGTTTTGAACCTGGTCTTGATGTGGAACAGGCAGAGACCAACTTTGGCTGGAACAACCTCGAACCATACCTTTATTTTATCATGTCTGTCTTCTTTGTCATTTTTTCCTTCCCTGTTGCTGATAAGAAATGGATCCCTTGTTCTGAGCTCTCCACTGTGGCCATCTTTTTTACTGCTGTCAGCTATCATAGCCTCAGCCCAACCGCTGCGGCCTACGCACGACGGGCAATGTTTATTGAGGTAATAAACTTGACAGAGTTGTATAAGACCAAGATATGGACTTTACTTCTGCTTGGTATACTTTATATACCAGCAAATACCTGTGTTTTATAACTGCATCACCATATGAGAATTGTGAACACAATCGCACATATAAATCTGGCAATGTATATAGTATTTTGGGGGATTTTTAGCTGAAAATTTGCTAAAAATGCAACTTTTCGATTTTGTGAATTTTAATATTAAAATCAAAACTGCAAGTTAAGAAATAGACGTCTTACTGAATAACCTATAAAAAAATTTTTTGCACTGATTTTGCTCTTTGGTTCTGAAGTCAAGAACAATCATTCTTGGCATTATTTATTTCTGAAGTCATGAAATCACAAGTAAATTATTCAGTTATTTAAAAATAACAAGGCAAGGCAAGTTTATTTGTATAATGTATTTATTTGTGTAATGACAAGTCTCATAGTTTGTTGCTCCAAATGCTCCATTATGCAGCATTTTGGTGTAATTTTTAATTCGACGCATTTCAACTTTTTTTGTACAGTACAAAAAAAGTAATCTAAGGGAGTGTAACAGAAATTATAATTCATTGTAGACCATTTACATAGTAATCAAATTAACCACACATTTTGTGATCCACATTAGTCCAAATTATAATAACTGTTTTTAGACAAGCCAGTTTATATAAAATAATTGTCAAAGAAAGCAGCAAACTGCATCTGATCTTTCCTTAACTGTCCCTTTTAGCATGAGGGTGTTTTAATTTATATTGAACATATACAAATGGAGTATTTCTACAATCAGAAAAAATGATTTAGAGGTTTAGTACGAATATATCTAATTTATTACCTTTCTTGATTTAATTCAGGTAGCATCGAATCTATGCTGGCTGACGCAACTACTGCCAGAAAACATGACAGCGCTTCGCTTCCTGGGACGCACCTTCACCACACTGCCACTGGGCGAGTCTGTGGTGCTGAAACTCAGTCTCCCCTGTGTTTTGTATTTTTACTTATTCTACCTGTTCTTCATGTGAGTAGTTCTTTTTTACTCTTAGACTTTTAATATAATACCTGTAATAATATCTTTTTTTCCTTCCACAGAATGGCGAGGACACGTGGTTTCCGGGGAACTTACTGCTTCCTGATTCCATACCTGGTGTGCTTCATGTGGTGTGAGTTCTCAGTGGTCCTCCTCCAGAATTCCTCTGCTGTGGGTTTAATCCGTACTTGTGTGGCTTACTTTCTCTTCTTGTTTGCGCTACCTGTTCTGGCATTTGGCCTTGCCACCATGCTTTTCATCCAGCTCTTTAAGTGGTTCCTTGGGCTGGAGCTGACAAAAGTGGTTGTGACCCTTGTATTGTGCGCTATTCCTGTCACCCTACGGCTTTGGACTCGGTACAGCATGTCTATTCTGGATATCTTCCGATCACTGACCCACTGTGGTCCTGTCAAATTAATATTACTCTGTACATCTATGGTCATCCTGTTTTTCTCAGTATATGTGTACCACGCAGAGGGACAGAAAGTGTACAACTCCACTTTGACCTGGAACCAGTATAGTCAGACCTGTGGGCCCCCTGCCTGGGAAATCAAAGGCATGGCCAAGACACAGATCCTCTGTGGACACCTGCATGGACACAGAGTCACCTGGACTGGACGCTTCAAACATGTCCGTGTTGCTGAGACAGAAAACGGGGCACAGTCTGTCATCAACATGCTGCCAGTGTTCATGGGAGATTGGCTGCGCTGCTTGTATGGTGAGACGTATCCCAAATGCGACCCAAAAAATGCCACATTTTTAAATCTCTCAGCTGCAGAAGTAGCCACAACTGCCGTTCCACTGCCCATGCTGCTTCAGATGCAAGAGGAAGAGGAGCTGTGTCGGGTCAAGGCCCTGGCCAAACACACCTGCCATGTCAAGCGTTTTGACAGCTACCGTTTCGAGGTGACAGTGGGGATGATCAAGGACGGAAGTCCAGAGGCAGAAGACCCAGCCAAGGATATAATCCTAATGGCCAGCCACGAGTTTAGACAAGTTCTGCTAAATCTGGACCCTGGTCGTTTGGTGGAGTTCAGCACGAAACTGGAGGGGCGTCTTGGAGCAAGAGCTCCAGCTTTTGAGCTGAAGGCTATCCACTGTCTGGACTGCGTTTCTTCTTTGCTGACTGGAGGCAGGCAGGTAAAGATAGAGAGAAACTGGAGGCGTACTACATTGAAAGCCTTAAAGTTTGCCTTTGATTTTTTCTTTTCACCGTTCCTATCAGCAAAACTCCCTGCCTGAAAAGAAGAGAGGAAGGTCTAATAGATTGTGATATTTCTTAACCGTAACTCCATTATAATAAACTGAATTCAATTTAAATGAAGGTTTACATATTAGGATCTAGAGTTTCTGTTTGTGCACAGACATTTCATCATCTTAATGCATGAGATTATTTGTTAGAAATTACATCTTTTTACTGTGAAAGTGTTTGCATGTACAGGGCATGTTTTCACAATGATGTATTTTTAGATCAAAACAAAACATCTGATTTATTGATAGTCATATAATTAATCATGTTTCACAGTTGTAACCATTTTTATTCTGGACACATGAGAAAGGTTAGAAAAAAAAAAAACAAACGCATTTGGATACAAAGGATTGCAATAATGTTTCCAAACTCTGACAAATTTACTGGGGCAAATATTAATTACAGAATTCCAATATTTGCATCGCTGTGCTCTTGGGATGGAAGAGTCAGTCAACAGCTTTTTGGTATCATTGGGACAGGCGTGAGTGAAACAAATCAGCTTAAGTCCTATGATCACTTTCAGTTGTGTTTAACACTAAATTGGATGTTGAAATAAATTTTATTTAACCTGCCAGCATTTGTTACTTCCATAGAGAAACATTGAATCATTAATGTTGTGGATCAAAAGGATCTTGCTGAAAAACTGCTGCTAAGGGCTTTGCACCTGAAGGAATTATGTCCCAGATCATTAAAAACTTCAAGCAAAGAAGTTTAGCTGCAGACGAGAAGGATTTCAGATATTCTCTGGGCATCTTTTGGTTGCTTTTTGAGGAGACGGCTATATAAGGTTGCCATCAGTGTAGGGTCTGGAAAGTCCCTTTATCTTAATCCCTTAGAGATAGCTTGAAAATTAAACTCATAAAGTAAAAAATGAATCAATGTGAGTCAGGATTTGGTTCAGAGGCTGATTTTTCAGTATCTGCAATGGATATCCTAGCATTTTTATGCTGCTAAACTTAGTAGTGTCTGTTTCTTTTCTATATTCTTAGTTAATTTCATCACCATGCCAGACTTTTCATGGTGGATTTGTTTAATTTATTAATATATTTATTTTGATTTATTTAAAAAATTTGGTAGCTCCTTGGATTGTCTTGTCTTTGCTACGTAGCTTCTCAATGTGACAGCCAAAGGTGAATTTCTTTTGTTGATTAAATAACAGTAAAGCATTTACCCCCTCTGGAAAACTGTATCAGGTCCCTGAAAAACTCAATTTTAGAAATACCATTCCCCAACTACATGTTTAAATCATGCTTGTTAAATGAACAACGTAAATTCTAAGATAACTTTTAAATATTTTGTGTTTGCTTTTGTTGACAGCATCTCCTATAATCAAAATATTTTAGATTTTTTTTTTAAAAAAAACTGAACGATTTATATAAATTAAAGGGGTTTGTTGTTTACTTTGTCTGAAGTCATGCTAGTGAAGAGACAATTACATGGACATTTGATATTGGAAACATATGATATGCTGGAATTTTGAATTTTTTAGATAAAATTAAACATAGAGAGTGATGTAATATCTTTTCAGACAAAGATATACCATTAAATCAACTATATCTTATGACTGTATTTCCAGGAATCTTGAAAGCAAATACATTTCCACATGTGGACATTATTTGACAGTATAAAACTATATTAAAGTGTAACCTTAATTTGTAATAGTAACTGCTGCTTATATCATGTGAATGTGAGTGTATTTTTAATGTGCAACAGTTACTTTAATTGGAGTGTCAATTATTAAAGTGTTTGATAAGCTACTTTGAAGGGTTTTATTTAATCAGATAACGACAAAGTGTAACTTTGTGATTGGGTAACAACAAAGCAAAATTAGAAAGTTTGGATATCATAAAAAGAAAAAAAAGATTGGTCTGTGTTTCTGTTTGGGACAGCCCAATACAATTATTAATATTCTCAACCCTCTGTGTGCAGTCTGTGTCATCTGAAGTCAATGACCTCTATACAGTATACGATCTCAACCTATTTACATCATTGTTGCCATCACAGGGGAATAAATAAGCAAAAGGCATTGATATACTGTAATCTCACAGAAGAATTTAAATCTATTTCTAGTGTAACTTAAAAAGTTAACAAATATTACTTAATGTAAGAAAACTGATGAGACATTTAATCATTTGTTTTTAGGCATTCAAAGGAATCATGTGATACATCCTTTGTTGGTCTATTTTAGGTCAATTATAACAAACCAGTTTATTGTCTTTCCATTGAAACTAAATGCTTTTTTTTAAAACTTGTCTTGTCCAGCATTAAAGCAGGTAGAGCTTTGTGTATATACATAAAGATCTCCTTGATAATTCTTATTTTTTAATTTGTTTTATTTTAAATACATTTTCATTGTATTGAGTTTATATATATTGCTGGAACTGACCAAAGGGGATAGAAGGATAGAAAGACTATTCATTTAAAAAACTTTTTTCAATTCATTCTACACTGCTTAATAGTCAAACTGAACAACGGTACTTGACAGAAATTACACAATATTTGACATGCACGTCGTGGTAATATTTCCTGGATTTCTTGGCACTTGTGTTAAAACATTTTTTAATTTGTTTTGGGTTTTAGGTGCCTTTATTTCATGGTAAAGGGGGTCAGAGAGAGTAGGAAATGGCATGCAGCAAAGGATCAGGATTGGAACTTTAGCCAGCTGCATCGAGGAGCTGAATGATTATGTAGGTCTATAACATAGCAAAACAATTCCCCCAAATCAATCTACATATGTGCAAGTCTTGGCACAGTAAATGTCATCACTGCACATGAGTTATGACTTAAAGTAATTATCCTTCGATGGACTGAAAATTTACTCAATCAAGCGTTTCATTGTTTTATGGAAAATCAACCATAATTAATTATTTTAAAACATAAACAAAATATTTACATTTGAAATGAACACATATCAATGTAGCAGTCAGGTGCCATAACTGATTCCCTAGAGTAGATTCTGCAAGCAAAACAAAAGTTAAAGTAGATGTAAAATCACTTTTTTATATATTTTTATTTTCTGTATCAGTTTTACTTTTTCTTATTTGAGTCAGTAGAATTGTCTTGTGATGATTTTTTATCTTTGCCATAAATTTACATTGCAGTTGATTTGCCAGTAAAAAAATACAATAAGCCTGTAAGCCTTTTACACAGACACTTCAGATCCATCTTGGCAGTATTTGGTTCAATCATCTTTTGGCTTCAGAACTAGATTTAAATTTTGGTGGCACAAATTTCTTGCGGTGTTGAAAACATTTCTAAAGGATGTTGTTCCTTATAGGGACACTATAGTAGCCATAAATCATTAGGACTATTTACTCACAGCTGCTGCAGATTTGTAGGCTACTCATCCATGATGAGAAGCTCTTCCACCACACATAAAAGGTCCTTTGTTGAACTTAAACCTGATGATTGTGGTGGCCATTGGGGTACATGGGAACTTACATTCATGCTCAAGAAAAGAATTTGGAGATTTTCTTAGCTTGATGATATGGTGCTTTATGCTGCTGGAAGTAGTCGTCAGTAGATGGTAGACTGTGGACATAAAGGGATTGGCATGATCAGCGACAATGCTGTGGTGTTTAAACATGTTCAGCTGATACTCAACGACCCAAATTGCGCCAATAAAATATCCTTCACACCATTTCACCACCACGACTAGCCTGCGCCATCCATACAATGTTAAATGGATTAATGTTTTCATGTTATTACTTTTGCCAAGGAAGTTACGTTATCACCAGTGTCTGACTGTCTGTGTGTTTGTCTGTGTACAACATAACTCAAAACGTTATGGATGGATTCTCATGAAATTTTCAGCTTATATCCAAAACGGGAAGATGAAAAAGTGATTCCATTTTGGAGGTGATCTGGATCACCATCTGGTTCCTGGAATGTTTTTAAGGATTCTTTTACATTGCGAGATAACTACTAGTGTAATTGCAGCTAACGCCTCCTACAGGCCATTTCTGTTTTTCACTCTGACAAATATCATGTGTGACTGAGTAATATTTGGGGATGCGAGTCAGAATATGAGGAGAAACTGTGAGTTTGGCGGAGGTTTTCTCATTTTACTTATTAGACTTTAACTAGCTTTTTCCATCTGCTGCTTCCTCTATATTTTCTCTGTTTGTGACATTGTGCATGGTTGTGCATGAAAATCCCAGAAAATGAGCAGTTTCTGAAACACCTAGTCTACCAGTCACCAAGAACCATGTCACTTTTAAAGTTGTTTTCTCTCATTCTTATGATCTGTTAAAGCCCTTGTCATCATTTTTTCATAAATACAGTATATACCATGAAATTGATTAATTTGCTATTTGGGTTAAAAAGTAAACACGTGCATCCAGTAAAAAGCTCAATGAACCAACAATTCTAGATTTGTATTTGGAATATGTTATGTAGGGTCAAAGAAAGCTTGACTTTTTGAAAAAAGAAAATATGTTTGAGTTCATCTTTGAGGAAGTTATTGTGCCAGTTTCCTTCAGAGCAACCAGGGGATATAATACCAGCTGCATAGGAGGGTAATATGTCCTACTACATGTTGCGATGCAGATATAAAAAAGTCCAACACATTTTTCTCATATTTTTATATAATTTTATTAATGCACATTCCTTTCATTTGCCTCATTTAAGTTATGTTTTGTACTCTTAAATTTGCCTTTTTTTCCTTTAAAGTATGATAGATATACACGCTAGTAGCACTGAGTAATGGCAACATGCTGCTCCTGTGATGCAGAAAAAAAATCCCATCTCTGGTTTTATGGGGTGGTGGCTATGTGATTAAAACAGACTAAATTACACCTCAGCACTGAATGGCTGAGCTGAGGATGCTTTTGGTGGCTTGTCACTCTGTAAACAGTTCTCTCATAGGGTGTTTTGCTTGTGTCGCTCTGTTTTTAACCAATTAGAGCTAGATTGTGTCTGCATTCAAGAAAAAAGGAGAAATATGAGGAGAGAGAAGACAGCTGGAACAGATTTGGGGTGATTTAATATTTTTTTGGGTTAAAATCTTTACATGAGTGAAACATGATTTTAGATTTTAGATTTCAAAAAGTTGTAAATAGATGTTCCACCTATTAGCCTCTTTCTTTACTGATTACAGCTGGAATCCGAACCACTTAACAATAATCCCATCAGGACCAAGGTCACTTGAGAACAAAGTACTTCACTATAAGCAATGCAATCCTGTCAAGCAGTTCGGTCCAACAATGGCATCACCTTGATGCTGTGCATCTTTAGCTTTCAGCGTCCCCAGAGTGGCATGTAGCATTGTGAGGTATACATTATGACAACTGTGATATAGTATGATAAATTAACTTTTTGAAGTTATAATTTGGAAAAGAGTTTTCAGTGATACATAAAGAGATATAGCACTGATCTGACCCTCAAACACACTCAACACAAATGTAGCTGTTTTGATGAGCTGAATCAGGGTTTTCATTTACAAATAATGTGCATGTTTTCTTGATTAGGTCTGAGAACCCTTATCAAAATGTGCTTACTCTTCATACAATGACCTATGCTCATATCTGTCCAGCACACACTATACCAAGCAACATTTTTTTTACTCTTTTTGATGTTTCAACAATTTGCCAAACAAACATGAGCTCAACACATATAGATGTAGATTTTAGACAAGATATTCTTTTTCATACGTAAATTAGAACCAAATACACTCTGTACCCAGCAGTAACCATATATGTATTGTTTCACATACAAATAGTTTGATTCCAAAATGTTTCCATAAATTAGATCTTATGTTTGTTTATGTTGCACTCAATAAAATCTGTTGATTCTCTGGAATCAAAATAGTATCACTTAAAAAAAGGAAAAGAAACAAATACAGAATATTTACATCTGACTGTAAAAGATTGTGTGTGACCTGTAGAAGAAAGCTCATGTTTTAAAGCAGAAATACTACTGCACTGCCCCTTGTTAGTGCTATTATTGCAAAGTGATTAGGGCAAAGATAATGGATGATTTATGCGTGCAATCTCCAGGAGCACTGCTCTGAAGGAGAAGTTCAGCAGCTGCTGTTGCTTAATAGAGAAAAAGAGGACATTATGTTGTGAGGAACTATACAATAACACCATTCCAAATTCAAAATGCTTAGATGTTGATGCGTTGTCTGGTAAAGTTGTCTTTTTATGCTTTTATACTTTTTTAAGTATGCATGTGTGCAGCCTCCGAAGCCTGTTCTTTGATGCTAACAAGCACTTTTCTTTCATTTTATAGTGAAAAGAGTACATTAGTGAGCGGTGTAACATTATGTGATCAACAGTACTGAGTCACTGGAGATGGAGAGGTGTCCCTGCACCTCATTCACTGCTCCTAACTTGGGAAATTATGCAAACATCTTCAAAAAGTGAGAAGATTGCCGCAAAAACATGTCCCGGTGACTACGCCCCCCCCCCCCCAAAAAAAAAAAAAGATTGTACACCTTCCTTGAAGATCAAATAAATTGTATATATTAAATAGTCTTGCAATTTTATGATTAATCTATCTGAGGAGGCTGCATTTCTGTATGTTGTGATGCATCGCCACTTACTGTTCTCTTAAAGGCTTTTAGCTCCACATTCAAATATATCTGAGTTTATAATTCTTTAAAAGTTTGACAAAATGACTCCATCTTCCAACGTTCTTGTCACTGAGTTTCAGCATTGACGCGGTCCTGAAAGATGTACAAGTTGTTTGTGGCTGCTATAGCGATTATATTCTCAGATGGGTGCCAAGCCATGTGGAGGATTTTCTTGGTGAAGTCCAGGCTGTCAACGCCCACATCGCCACGGCGGCGCTTGCCACCGGTATACACCCGGCGGGTGCGCAGCACAGCCCGTGGTTTGCTACTCTCCCGCCAAGCTTCAAGGGTTACACCTCGGCCCGTCTCCCTGTCAAACATCCTGAAGAAGCTGTTGTACGCCCCAGTCATGATCACACTGGATCAGAGAAGAGGAGAAGAGAAAATAAATGACAGTATAAAGAAGTTAGAAAAAGAAATCTAAAACTGAGGGCAGAAGGATTGATTTGACTTCTGCAAAGCTTGTCTCTGACATTGATTTGAATGTCAGGGAATGGCAGATGAGAGGCATTAAGAAAATCACAGTAAGCAAAGACAGGACCGCCAACATAGCTTTTAAATGCACTTTCATATACTGTTCGTTATCTGTTTCCAGCAACAACTTACTTGTCTGAGCTGTTCCAGACACACTCAAACTTGTCAAAGATGCAGTCGTTCTCATACAGGGAACACAGCTTACTCCTCAGGTATTCATGGACCTGTAGATGGAGTAGAGAGTCAGATTTCATTGTTTGGGAACACCTCTACAACACTGGATGGGTACAAAATCCACATCAGTCTCAAAATCCTCTTTGTTCTGCTCATGTAATAATGTCCAGTCGCAATGAAGGCGTTGCTATATTTATCAAATTAAAACAGTTTGAAAAAAATACCAATCTGGAAACTGCTCTATCTTACTTGGTAGGTTTCCACTGGACCTTTGTCCATATTCAGGTCCCACACCTTTGCGGTGAGGTAGTCTCTTGTCAGCAGGTAGCGTCCACTGTGGCTGAACTTAACATCCGACACAGAGGAAATTATCTCTGAGAAGAAGGAACGGCTCCCTGGATCCTCAGGCTCCTCGAAAACTGAACAAACACAGAGCTGTTAGTTGTATTTCATTTTATGAAATATACATTTCTGAACGAATATATTACAAAAAATAGTTCTGTGAGCTCACGTTTGGTGTGTTTATCACAGAGGGCTGAAGCTCTCATGTCGCAGAGACGCAGGGTTCCCTTGCTGCTGCTGTACACGAACAAATGACAGTGCTGAGGGTGGAACTCTGCTGCTGTTATCACCTCCGTCAGATCTTCCATGTTGGCTGGTTTGATGTCAACAATATCTGAAAAGAAAGCCTGTGAAGGAACAAAACATCTGGAGATAACTCCATTTATGTTCATCATTTATATTCATTCCTTTTCTTTCTCAAACACGCCAATTTTCCAATGAATCTCTTATTTTTCACACCGATCGAGTTCTTTCATCCAAACTAAGTAGATAATCAGAACCAAATTATACATCCCAGCATCCTCCAGTATGCATGCACACTCTGTTCCTCACTTTGTTCTATTTGTGGTAGTCCTATGTGGTTCAGTAGAAAGGGTACTGCTGAGTAAATTATTTAGACTCGTCTCCTCCGTAGATGCTTCTCTGATTTTCTGGGTCAGCTTCCATTTGAATGGAAAACATTAAACGCAGCGGGTATAGCATCCACCAGCCTGAGCTGAATACAGACTTCAGGGCAGAGCACAGCTCTCCGCTTCAAACTTATCAAATCAAACAAAAGTTCTGCACTGTTTGCATTAGGGTATTAGGGTGGATTAAGAAGAACACTAGTAAATTTTGTGCTTCTGCGTCCAGAGGTTGTAGCTAGTAGACAGCATAATCTACAAAACTGTGGAAGATGTAGAAGAAATAGAGCCATTCTTAGAATTGTGTGTGGTTTACAATTTTGCTCCAACAAAAATATATTCACATTATGCACATTTTCTTTTGGGAAACTATTTAAAATATGTGAATATATTCAAACCTTAAAGTACCATTCATCAAGATCACTAAAAAAGCTTATGTCTTACTGGCATTAACGTGTGTTTTTTTTTTTTATTCTTGTTGCACAAATAGATTCCAAGTATTTTGAGATAAGAAAAGGATCTTACGCTTGTGCAGTTTTGGGAATATTATACTCCGTGACACCTGAGAAGCATCCCCCAGTGATAGATTGAGTAATACACAAAAGTTTAAGCAAAGACAAAGTAGGAGATGGCCATAGCAATAGAACTAACAAACAAAAGGGCGATTAAAAAAAAGTTCACAAGGATTCCAAAGGATACTAAAACTGCGGTCCGTGATGCCCAAGTGCCACATATTGATCCGGAGGTCATCGGCAGACAGGTATGTTTCTCCATCACTGTTGACAGAGATGGAGTTGACGTGGTAGGTATGTCCATTTGAGAATACCCTCCTGGGACGAACCTCCACCATCAGATCTGTTGGTTTCAGCACTGGTACCTAACGGAGAGATGTTGAAGATTAAAGATAAGAAAAGGAATGATAGAAATACAACAAGACAAGAAATGACACCAGAGTCCACAGTCACATAGGGGACATTGACAACCAACTGGTTTGCTCATTGAATGTCAACCTGATCATCAGATGACTTAACAAAATCAAAGTGTGTGCATGTGTGTGTCCTTGTACCTGCAGAGAGGTGATGGTAGAAATATCCTTGAGCCGTCCCTCCTCATCTTTCAGGTTGTATCCCTCTGGTCGCTTGTCTCTCTCACTCACCTTCCACAGTTTAATGGTCTTATCTGTAACAAGAAGTAAGATATTTACATCTGAAATGTATTTTTGGAAAATTCACATAACTGATAAACAAATGAAAGGAAGGTAAGGAACATGTCTTAAAGTCTAAGAAAACAGCATGGTTCACTTTAGACTGTTTGACTGGATGTCATTTCATCCTACCAAGATAATATACAAAAGATAAACTAAAATAATTTTTGGATGTGAATAATGAGGTTTTTTTTTTACTGATTCCCTGCATTACTCCTTTGGTTACAGTTTGAGATGTCATTATAATATTTCTTGCCATTGGTGGAGAGCAGGAAATGTGCGGCATTCTGCTGTGGCAGCCATCGGATCTTGTTGATCTTCTCTTCTATCTCCAGGCTCTTCAGGTAGTCAAAGTCTGGCTCGTGGCTCTGGAAGGTGCTGTAGACATTGTACTCTCCAGAATCCCCTGTCTCCCCTTCCTCCTCTGACTCCCCTTTTGTCTACAAAGTGTGATGACAACACAATTTTTTGAATGAACACATTTATAACTCATGTACATGTACATATTAAAGGCTCTGCTGGGTACAGAGTTCTGGTTGTTACAAGTATCCTGACCTCAGTCTCTCTTTGAAAGATGACCACTCTGCCACCTTTATCCCCTGTGGCCAGAAGGTCCCCTGTCTGGTTAAACTCCACCGTAGAGATGACATCAGCTGAAAAGCAAACAAGAAAATGGGAGGTAATTAAACTAATCAGATGTAGAAAAAAGAGATGAAAACAGAGATAAATAACGCACAAAATTATACAAGATTTTCTTCCTGCTGCGACTCACCCTCAGTGACGTAGTCTCGCAGAAAGGTGTGGTTAATTTTGGGGCTCTCAGCGTCCTCGCCCATCTGAAGCTGAGGGAGGGTGACCCGCCAGTGCGCCCGTCCAAAGAGGAAGGGTCCAATCCGTGATCTCTCTTCCTGCCCAGCCTCCGCCCATGCTGCTAGGGCCTACCAGAGCGGCCTGAAGCAAGGCATCCTGGGAAACCGGCTGGCCAGAATGAGAAGAGGTGTAAGGAGAAGATGAAGAGGGAGGAGACAGGGGTTTATGAAAGAAGAAAGGAAGTGATTGAGGAGGAGAGAAGGGAGCCAAACAGATGGAGAGGCTGATGATGAAGAGGGTTTTAGAAAGGAAAGAAGAGAGTTGTCATTAAGTAGGTTGGCAATTCATGCACACAACATGCCAAAAGGTGTAAACTTGGACATTAAACACACTAGCAAAGATACAGAAGGCCTCTGAGCATTGGAGCAAATCCTTATGATGCAGAGCGGAGGAACAGAAACAAAAATGAAGCCTTGCGTAACCTCGGGATGCATACAGGAATAATTACAGGATGGAGACGGCATGAGCATCATTCATCCTGTGGTAGTAAATGATCCCAGGGTGTGGTAGTCGTCCTTGCTACCTCGTCTGCTTTTTCACATGCACATACACATACACTTCTCAAATAGATAGTCCTTGAAAGAGATCAGAGGAGAATGCAATGTCTTGCCTTTGCTGCGGGAGGAATTGAGGCAGGCCTCAGCACACCTACCAGTCTGCCTGCTGCTGTTGCTATTCCTGCTGCTAGTGTGTGTGCTCGGTCCTCTGCTGCAGTGTGCTTGGGCAGGCCTGTGTCTGTCGAAGGGAGGGGAGAAGGAACAGAGAAGAGAGAGCAAGGGTGGTGGTATGAAGAGGAGAGGCGAAGGAGGAGAAAAGAGAGAAAGAGAGAAGGGTGGCGAGGAGGATGGAAGACCGATGCCTGCTGATGCTGTGGATCTGATTCTGTGCAGCATCCACTGTCATGGCAGCCTCCTCCTCCTGGACCAGCCTATCACATCACAGCTGTCACTGGTGGTCCCACCCACTGCAGGTGGTAAAGAGCAAGTGGGACCAGCAGAGGGAGCCCTTCAATGCTCAGTGAATTGTGTTCAACTGTAGATAGACAGGCAGCATTTTCACATTTTATCTCCATATTTTCCATATAAGAGCATATTTCATTAATAAAAAAAACATTTTTGTTCAAACACAATTTTTTGGATTGATACATATAAGTTATTACTCATCATTAATTGCAAAACATTTGTCTTAAATAAAGATTTATGAATTATGTAATAAAATTAATATTTTTTTAGAGAACATGGGGCTTTTCCGCTCATTTCTGTTACAAGATGTTAGTTTGTATATAAACCTCACTACATCTGCACATGGATCATGGACTTCCTCACCAACAACCATAAACCTAAACACAAGCGCACCACGGGGCTGTTTTTTGAGTCTGACTGAGTCTGAGACTGAAGACTGAGAACCCCTCCAACACCGTCATAAAGTTTGAAGGTGATACTACAGTGGTTTGATGTATCAGCATCAACCATGAAACCTCCTACAGGCGGGATTTCAACACCTGGTTGAGTGGTGTGCAAGAAGCAATCTGTGTCTCAACACAACCAAAGAAAAAAGCAAACAGACTTCCACTGAGGATGCAACACTACTGAGGATGAGACACTACAGAGTTTAACCTGTTAAGGAAGTCAGCCTAGCTCCTCATCAACTTCTACATAAGCACAATAGAAAACATCCGTCATCATGGCTGTACATTGTGGTATGCAAGCTGCACAGCAAAAAACAAGAGAGAATCATCACCCCACAGTCCATCTGCAATGACCGGACCCACCATAGACACATCAACCATGTTTACATGGGAGTTTTGATTTCTTTTTAATTCCAAATAAAAGTTATTTCTGTTTTAAATTGCTCCAATAAAATAAAGTAATATACATGTGATGAGCTAGTACTTCAAAAATGTAATCAAAATTTAACCAAAAATGTGTTTATTAGGTTGTTTTCCCACATAGCTGATTGAGCCTGAATCAGGAAGTGGTTAGTGTATTTCCAGTATACGTAAGTGTTGGAAATAATAGAAGGTAAATAATTGTGTTTCCATTTAAACCTTAATTCAGAATTAATATTTTCATGTAAACTCGAAGATGAATAATTTAATTTGGAATCATTCAATTTGGAAATAATAGTTCGGAATTAAAACAATCATGTAACAATACCAATTCTGTTTGTTCTCTTTCCACAAAGGGAAAAATGTGGATATTTTAAAAACCAGGTCTTCCAGAATGGCAAACAGCTTTTTCCCCACAGCTATTGCCTCCCCCTCAGGTTTTATGGCTCTCTTTTATTGTCATTTTAATTACTGTTCTATTTGTGTTTTTTTTTATTTTAATGTGTATCTTATGTAATATGTAGGCTACATCTCTGTTGTTGTTGCTTAATGTCAACAAAATTGTATTACAATGATAATAGTGATGCAAAAAAACACAACAGTAGCATGCTAAGCCTGAATTAAATAGCCCATATTATTATGGCATTTGGAATCCCCCCATCTTAGCCCTTTCTGTCTTTAGGTAAAAAGTGTTCCTTATTACAATATGAAGTAATTTTTGACATTAATATTCAGAATCAATCAGAACTTTATGCTTTCCTTCAAAAATTTTTGGTAAAAGCTATAAAAAACACTACTCCTTTTAAATCATATTAATCCTTCATAACTGTCTATTAGTAACATGATGCATCGGTAGAAACAAATATTGTCTTTGAATACAAAAATGTAATAATTTTTCTGCCCAAATAGTTTATGAAGAGAATGTAAAAGTCATTAAACAACCACACATTAGTGTTAAAAGCTAATTAGTTAAAAATGCTGGAGAAATACTTATCAAACTTACAATGAAGTATCAATCTTGATGCAACAGTGATTAAAAATATAAATTGAAGCAAATCATACCTTTAAAAATGTCTGTAGTTGTTTGTTTTTACGTTTTACATGGTATCATTTCATTCAGAAGAAAGTTTCATTCACACTTAATCACCCCTTTGCTCCGGCTGGTGCCCCCACCCCACGCAACTGAAAATGGTTTTGTACGCCCTTGACTAGCCTATATAAACAAATGAATCACTAAAGACTTTTGCACTGTCAGTGTTGGCAGAGACCGATCGAACACAAACACACACACCTTGGGATAGCCTGATCCACTTGATAAAATTAGAATGACAGGGACCCATTGCAAAGCCTGAGCCTTCACTCAATCCATTAATTCTGTGCTGAAGTTTAAATCGGTTCCCTGTTCTGAGTAAACCTGTGGCGCCAGACTCAGGCTAAATAAAGGTCAGAGGATTACCTTCAAGCAACAGCTTCTCCGTAGATGTGGATCTGCTCTCTGACACGTCATTAAACTGTCTTTCTACCTCCTGCATGGCAGGTGTTTCTCCTCTGCGCTACACGGGGATGTCTCGCCAGCTTCTGCCTTGACGCACCGGCGGCCATGGAGCCTGGCCGCCTGACTCCGGGGACATCTCAGGCTCCTGACGTTGGCTTGGAGAAGTCTTTCCGCAGGATAGCGGTAAACCACTCACCGATGGCACAAGGGTCGGGATGGCTCTCTTCCCCACTGTGGAGTCCTCGAAAGATGCGAAGCGAGAATTTTGGAGGCGATACGTCAAGCGACCAGGCATGGTTGGATGACCACTCCGACTTTACCAGGGCGTACTTTTCACGGAGAACTTCGGTGTACGTTTGTGTTGCTTTTATACCTTAAGCTACTTTTCCTAATAGCTTAAATATACAGGGACTTGACTTGATATCCTACTTTAAGTTTTACATAAATAGAACCTAATAATGTGCATTTTACAATTTTACAAAGTGAGTCCTGTAACATTTGCTGACTGATTTCAGGGTGAGTGGTCTCCAGCCGGAGATGCCCCCACTGAGTCCCAGGTTTCCCAGGAGCAGTTCGGAACACTCTAACCTCCTCATGATGTCCCCTCATCGCAGAACCTCTGCCCCTGTTACCAGCTCACACCTGGACATCCCATCACCAGACAGGCTCAACCCCCTCACCTTAAATCTCATGGCCCCTGAGTGGGCAGAACCGTTGTGTCACTCCGCTTACTCTCCAAGATCTCCCCGACCCTCTCGCTTAACTTTTTCATCCTGCCGTCCACTTTCTCCCATTTGCCCCTGCGCACCAAACGTGCCCTATGGTCCACAGGTTCTGCCCCCCGTGGTGCCGAAGGTCACTGCCTGTGGTCGTGGTGAGGGCTGCTCGTGGATGATGGGGCTCCTGGGAGGAGGCCTAAGAGGAATACAATCTGTAGTAGAGCTCTGCCAGGGGGCTGTCAATCATGTAGCTGAGTTGCTGGTAGCTGAGAGTGGCAGCCTGTCACTTGTGAGAAAAGACTCTGGTGGAAGGAGCAACTTGGAGGAGGTGATAGGCTTAACAGCGACTGGATGTTTGAGTGACAGCAGCCTGTGTAGTCATGCACACCAGGAGCTGTTGAGGGGTGTCATGGAATACGTGTTGGCTACAGCTTCACCGATGAACTTGAGGGATGCATCTGAGGTAAATCTTCTTGTAGATGTCACGAGTTGCAGTTTGTGGTAAGCTTTTCTCATCACACGACACAAAGTTGTTCAAGGAAGTTGGATCAGGGTTTTTTGAGTCAGGGATAAGTGCGCACACTTCCTGTGGCCTGGTTTCAGGCAATAGCATGCCTGTTTCGTGGCATGTTGGAGCTTGTCAGGAGATGCTACCACTTTTAATCCTTTTAGAGACTTCTTCCACTGATAAAGCTCTGATTAGACTACTAAGATGGTTATGTACTGTCCTGAAGTGCAGTGCGTGCTTCCTTGGCACACCCAAACACATACACACCTGCATAGTGAAGGAAGATGGCACAACTCACTAAAAGGCTTACAGCTGGTGCACTCTTCAGACTGACTCTTTGTTTTCAACAATGTCATCAGGGATGAAGGCCAATTACTGGCACAGTTAATCCCCAGACAGCATGGGTGTGGACTGGTATTTCCCAGGCTGAGGGGCAATATTGATGTGGTCACTTTAGCACACATTAGTTTAAATGAAGCTAAATTGGGGTAGGTGTTAAAATCTGTCTTTGCCAGATTACTTAAAGATCTGAAAGACACATTGGTGGCTTGCACATGTCTTACTTCTGCTGAAGTCTGAATGCTGATGTGTTCATTTGTGCGGTTATTAAACATATCTTCTGTGTTCTCTTTACAGGACCCCAGATTTAACATATATAACAATCAGTTATCAAAGATCAGGACTGTTTTGAGTGTACCCATCAAGAACCACAGGGGAGAGGTAGAAATAATTATAATTATTTTGGGCTCAGCATAGTGTGCTATTTTCTGTTTGCACATGGCTTATGTTTATTCTAGTAGATATATTGATTATCTTCACAGTATTATGAGATAATTCACTGGATAGTGTCCATAGTTTGTAACAGACGTAATTATCAAGGTTGTAAAGCCATAAAAGAATGTCCTCTTTTCGTGGCTAGGTGGTTGGTGTAGTGGTAATGATCAACAAAAGGAACAGTTGTGATGGTTCATTCTCTGCATTTACTAACATGGATGAAAAGGTGATTGGAGGTTTGGCTTTGTGATCATTTTTATTTTGTCTAGTTTACATCATTCATTTCCTTTTTAATTGTAACTTTAATTCTATTTTTAGCCATCATACAGCAATACAACTTGATTAAATCTGCATTTGATTGATCAGGTGCTGTCAAATCATATGGATGTGTTGGGGATGGTTCTGGACAATATTCAGCTGTACGAGAGCTCAAGACAAGAGGCTAAACGCAGCCAGGTAGCTCAGCTACACATTTATGGCTTGTTTCCCCTCTATGGTTAGATAGATTTAAATTGCATCTATTTTTGAATATCTGTGTGCATGTCTGTATCTTTTAGGCTTTAATAGAGATGGCAAAGGTGTTATCAAGGGAACATCATTCCTTTGAGGTTCTGCTGAGTAAGATGGCTGCTACAATCATGCCTTTCACACAAGCTCAGTATTGCACCATTTTTATCCCCGATGATCACGCTTCAGTCCCAGACGATGAGGTGCATCATCCATATATAAATAATTATTAATTTAGTTTGTTTACAAAAAGATTAATCAAATCTTGTCTTGTATAACAAAAATGAGTGTTTTTCTTTTTTTTTTTTTTTGCGACCAATTTAGATTTCATTCTCACGTGTGATACACTTAGAGTGTGAGGAACTTGGATCAAGTTGCCAGATCTACAGAAGGTATTTCCTGCATACTGTGAAAGGCCGTCATATGGATATATTTTTTCTTTCTGTTCTTGCTTTAGTCATGTAATACCAAATGAGTGCATTATTTTTCAGGGAGCGTGACATCAGTGATGTGGATCCATCGTTTGCCTGTCGAACACTGATATCCATGGAAACACTTAATATGGCCAAAAGCTCAGAGGAATCAATAAGAAGCATCATCTGCTGCCCTGTTAGGAACGAGAGATCTGAAAATGTTATCGGTAAGTTCCTCTTTTGAATTGCACCACAAGATATTAAGGATTTATTACTCATCTGTTAGCTCTTCTCATGGTTTCAGGTTGGAAACTGTTACTCTTTCAAATGCAACAATAAGAGTTATTTTAAACACAACAACACATGCTTTCAAGCTTGTGGCTGCAGGAAGAGCTATATTTACAAGATGGCTGTTTATATATGAGTATGATTTGGAAATTACTGCAAATAAGAATAATTCTTTTAGCAAGTTTTTTCCCCCTTTTTTCAGCAGAACAATATAGGGTTCATAGTCCTGAGCAACCCTAAGCTTTTATTTTGGGGGCTTTTGAGCTGATTGGTTAACCAAGAAACAAAGTTACAATCAAATGTCAAAAGTAACTGAATACCTTCGTTTTCTTTACTGTATTCAGTTTTTTACTAGCATAGCTTCCATGCTTAGAATTGGTCAGACTTTCTCATCTTATGAGAAAGGTCCTTTAATAATAAAAAGTCTGATTTGTCAAATTGCTGTTGCAAAAATGTCCCAACTTCTTTTACTGTTTTCTCCCAGTTTGGTTTGTGCTCCTCCTGTGCAGTTCACTGAAAAGAGCAAAGGAGAGTCACAAAATTCATGCACATCAGACCCACATTTGCGAAGCTATTCGTCATTATATCTCTTTTTCATCTTACTTTTGGTTTTTTTCGCTGTTACCATCACATGTATCTGTTTTGCACTGATAATATCACAAAGCGGCTGCACGATG
Organism: Pseudomugil tenellus; assembly: GCA_037177515.1. Classification (NCBI taxonomy): domain Eukaryota; kingdom Metazoa; phylum Chordata; class Actinopteri; order Atheriniformes; family Pseudomugilidae; genus Pseudomugil; species Pseudomugil tenellus. The sequence continues at coordinate 6,898,535 of JBAMHX010000005.1, forward strand.
GAATAATGGTTAACACTGTAGTATCACAGCAAGAACATGCTGGTTCGAGTTTGTCCAAAGACATGCATGTTAGCTTAAGCTGTCTACATCTAAACTGTCACTGGGAGTGAGGGGTTTTTTTTCTATCTTCTCTCGGAACCGGTCCAGGGTGTACCTTTCCTCACCCCTGCTAGTTGATGGGATAGGCTTTGATAGTGGTTTAGGCAGTATAGAAAATGAATGAATGAATGGTTATCCCGAAGTTAAAGTGAGCCAGTTTGATTCCAAAGATGGGACATATATAAAATATTTCTTCATCACACTGCTTAATCCTTTGTTTCTGTGTTGTCATATAGCTGTTTGTCAGCTTATGAACAAATGGAATAAAGACTCAGGTGAGTTGGAAACCTTTAATCGATATGATGAGCGCCTGCTGGAAGACCTGGCTTTGTACTGCGGCTTGGCTTTACAGTATGTTCAGGCTGTGCAGATCACTGAGGTACGGAGGGCCAGTATAGAAGTCACACAGGAGGTGAGGGAACTTTCTAATCTTATTGTTATAATATTCATATCTTCAGCTGAGAGATTTGTAGTCCCCAACCCTAAAAGTGCAAACTTTGCGGCACAGCTTTGGTTTTAGGTCAGTTTTTTTTCTTTACATTTATCTGTCAAGAAGTGCAAAATCCCAGTTCGGAACATAACAGGACAAATCAACCTGAGAACTTAATTCTTCAAAATAACCACCATTTGCTTTGATCACAGTTCTACTATTCTTAAACGTGCAGGTAATAAATGTTTCAGGGTAGCTTGTTGCAGTCTTTCTTCAGGATGTTTGGAGACAACTTGTTGGCTGCATTATTCAAACCCTGTGTCCAAAGTTTGGTATTTGGAAGCAATGCTATGTTTCATAAAATGACCCCATCCAAGACCACAAGTATGTCAGAGATAAATCTATGCCCAGGAAGCATGTTCTTGAATTTTAAAAGATGACCAGCAGCAGAACTTTCCAAACTTTACCTCATCTTTGCTTTTTCTCAACAGTGCAGCTCAGGCACTGAGGTATTGGGCTCTCATATATTTAATTTAAACACAGCCAAAGTTCTTATACCTGGACCTATCTGCTCATAGAAATCAGTTCTGGTAATTCTTAAACCAATTCCTTTTCCCACTTCAATCTCTTGCTTTGTTAGCGTGGCGTCTTTCTGGGAAATCTTCCTTGTAAGTCAGCCACCTTTGGCCATCCGCAGTGTGACTCCGACGATACTGTCGCACATATAATTAAGTTGAGCTCTAAGCTGGGGAAGAGTTAAGCATTCTGTCACGCAGAATGCAAACACAGAGGAACTTATCCCTTGCATAGAAAGTAACACTGGCCCCCCCAGTGTGGAACGGGTCAAAGTGCAACGTGCTCAGTGCATGCTTAGGATGGGAGATTGGATCAAAGTCAAGATTCGATGCAGTCAGTTGGCCTCCCCTAGATAGTCTATTTGTTATGAAGTGGCTCAAACTGATGTGTCTGTAAAGTGCTCTGAGTGGTGCTATTCAAATAAAGCTAAACTGAGCACAGTGTTCTAACACAAGTGAAGTGTCTGCTGAACTACATCTTAGGATCATTTAAATGCTGATTATTATTATTATTATTGTTCTTATTAATAATAATAATAATAATAATATCAAAATAAAAAAATGCTATTATATTTTATAACTTTACAATACATTTATTGTGCACATGTATACTGCACAAACATACTCTGCATGCAGAAAATCGTACTCTATCCATTTACTCACAATAATTTGGGTTATAATTATTATGTTCTTGCAGAATGACATGACATGGTCCAATATTCCCGAATCAACTTGGATCAGCAGTTAGATCCTTTTTAAACACAAAAAAGTAAATGTAAAAGAACAATAATTACACGTCATTAACATACAATATATTTTTGTTGCATTTTTAATGGATCTACTACAAATCTATTACGAGGGGTTCGGGGCTCTGAACACATGCCTTGACTGGTTGTGGGTGATGTTATAAGAACCAAAACTCTAAGCCAGGGATACCTGCTGAGAAGAAATAAGATACTGTAGCATATCAAAAGCTGTCACATTTGACTAAATCTGTGTTGCAAAGCTTAGGCATGTCCTTTTTATTGTATTTAAACTATCGTATGTTCAGCTTCAGATGCAAAACCTTAAAAAAATGTTTTTAAAAATGTCTTTATTTGAATCTTTCAGGTTCTTGCCTATCACATCACAGCAGCAGAGCAGGAAATCCAGGCATTGCAGGTAAGAATCCCATAAAGTCAGCTGAGAAACAGTTGCAGTGCAATTCAGATGTTTGAGCTGAAGTTGTTACACCCGAAGTCAAAATGAAAAGACAGAATATGCAAAGATGTGTTTGTACCCATTTATAGAGCAAGTAACCACAACTTTAGCTTGTCCCACTATCAAGAAATTTATTAAACATAAACTGTTCTTTGTTGCCTTAATATCACATAATATCTACATTTTCAATATATCGTCTTTTTTTTAAGTTAATTCTTATTTTCTAAGACATCTTTCTACTTATTTTCACATATTCTTTTTAGTGTTTGGCTGCTTTGTTCGCCTTATAATCAATTTATTTTCACTACAGTGTCTAAGGTTTATCATTTAGTCAGGGGTGATAAACGGTCTTTCAGCCTTGCAGAAATCTAGATTCTCTTGATTAGCACGTATATCTGGCTGAGCGTATCTGAAAGGAACCTTTCATTGCACAACACATTAAATCAGTTCAATTCAAATCTCTTTATTAGTGGGTAAATATCTACGGAAACATATTTGAGCCAATTGGGGGGGGGGGGGGGGAATTCTGATTTTAATCTCTGAATTCTGAGATTAAAGTCAGAATTCTTTTTATTCTTTTCCGAGTGGCTCGAATACTCTTCGGCAAATATCTGACACTGCAGTAAAAAAAAAAAAAAAATCCCCCCCACCTTTTTTTTTTTTTTACCGAGCACGTGACATGACTATTCTGAATATTTGGATATTTGTTTTGTTTTCAGGAGGCCAATATTCCCTCAGCTGAATCACTGAATATTCTAGACTTCCATTTCTCTGATTGTGGTTTACCAGAAGATCAAACTGCCAAGGCCACAGTTCGCATGTTTCTGGACCTTAATTTGGTGCAGGATTTTAACATCGATTACAAGGTAACCGACATGCTGGATATTTAGTAAAGCAGATGGACAAAAGCAGCCATATTGTTTTGCCATAACATCACGTCAATATGAGGGTAGAAGATCTATCCAGATTGGTTCAAAGAAGGATTTAGAATCGTTGTTGCTAATAAAATCAACTAGCAATTAGAAAAAATTAACTTATAACTTATTCTTACAACCTACTCAAAGGTTCCTAAACCATGTGACCTTTTTTCTATGATTTGTTTCTTTCCTCAGAGTCTGTGCCAGTGGGTCCTGAGTGTCCGGCGTGGCTACAGGAGCAATGTGCCTTATCACAACTGGAGCCATGCTCTCAGCACTGCTCAAAGCATGTTTGCCATGCTCATGGCAACAGACCAGCTCCAGGCGAGTGATATATGTGCCTCAGATTATTAAATCTGATTCTTTACTTTTTAAAGATTATTTAAATTAAGATAATTTACAGTTTAGACACAGCTATCCTGCATCTAGGTTTACTGTTATACTGCCTGTGTGCCTTTTTCCCAAGTCACTGAAGATAGCTGTCATTAAACCTCTGCTGAAGAAAATTGCTTACAGATGCCTCTGTAATGAACAACTGTAGACCTGCCTCTAACCTGTCTTTTATATCAAAGATTGTTGAAAAGGTGGTATTTAACCAGCGTAATGACTTCTTGATGAAAGTGGAAATCTTGATAACGTACAGTCCGACTTCCGACATCATCACAGCACTGAAACACAGCTCTGGTCAGCTCTGGCTCAATACTGATTCTGGTCAAGTATCAGTCCTAGTTCTTCTGGATCTCAGTGCTTCGTTTGATGCTGTAGATCACAGAATCCTGTTGCACAGGCTGAAAAACTGGGTGGGACTTTGTGGAGCGGTCCTTAACTGTTTTAACTGGTTCAGGTCCTATTTAGAAAACCAGTTATTTTGTTACTATCGGCAGCTATGAATCTGAGCGAGTGGCCATGACTTGTGGAGTACCTCAGGAGTCAGTCCTTGGACCTCTTCTGTTCAACTTGTATCTGCTCCCTTTGAGTCAAATACTACATAACTTTAACATCAATTATCACAGTTATGCAGACATTACACAACTTTATGTCTTTGTCACCCGATGACTGCAGACCAACAGATCTACTGTGTCACTGTTTGGAACAAATAAACACCTGGATGAGAGAAAATTTTATACAAATAAATAAAGATAAAAATGAAATCATTCTTTTTGGTAGCAAAGAGGAGAGGGCCAGCCTCAGTAAACACCTGGAGACTCTTAGGCTCTTAAAACTACCAATCAAGTCTGTAACCTTGGAGTGCTGATGGACTCAGATCTGACTTTCAGCAGCCTCATCAAAGCTGTAACTAAAAAGCTTTTTAGCATCTCAGAAACATCAACAGAATTAAATGTACAGTCTCCCAGTAAGAACAGTAGAAACTCGTCTATGTTTTCATCTCGAGTAGACTGGATTACTGTAATGGTCTTTTAACAGGAGTTCCTTCAGGTCACAAAAACATCTGCAGCTTATCCATATGTTGCTGCTAGAGCTTTAACTGGGGCTTAACTAGAGCTTTAATCCAGTACCACCTACGGCATTTTTTATGCAAACATTGACTTTTTTTATTGATTTATCTTCAGGACCTTTTAATATCTCTATTCATGTTAGTTCATCTATTATCAGCATAATTCCATGAAATATTTATCAAATTTGATGATCAACATACAGCATCAATACTGGATATATTTATTTTTAGATAAACTCGAACAAACGAGAAATACTAATGTTTTTTCCACACTAATTTGGAAAACAAATAGATTATTTTTCTCATGGAAAATTCATGTTTTGACAGTTTCTGACAGATTCACTTGTCTGCTCTCAATGTGTAAAATAATTCGTCTATGGTTTGGAAAGATCAAGCTTGTGTCTTTAAATGTGTTTTTAAACAAAACTTTAATGAAACTTTCAATAGCTTTCTGCAAAATACATGAAAGTAATCTTTTTATTTCAGCTCAATATGTATGTTTTACTTTTTCTAATGAGACCAAACTTTCTCTGAAATGATGGCAATTATATTGATATTAAATATGTGTATATATGTGTAAAGATAAATTGTAATATGAAAAAATATAAAAAGTGAAAACTATAGCAGCTTTTCACACCTGTAACAATTTCTTTGTATCTCAGAATATTTTTTCCCGCCTGGAGATCTTAGCATTGATGATAGCCACGCTCAACCATGATATTGATCACAGAGGAGTCAGTAATTCCTACATAGAAAGGTAAGCTTTACCACTTGGTCTGCTGCTTAAAGGCTTTTCTGATTTCCTCTGTTGGTAAAGTATTATTCAGCGAGAGGCTACATTATATCTGAATTTGTTTTTGGTTCTAGATTGTTGCCTGCAAATATGAGTCCCACATATTTTTTTTATGTTTTTTTTCACAGGTCTCAGCAGCCTTTAGCTCAGTTGTATGGACACTCCTCACTCGAGAACCACCACTATAACCTGTGCCTCTTCATCCTAAATAATACTGTAAGACCTGATTCACAGATGTTTGTTTTTGTTTTAAAAGACTTTAAACTTTGACTTTTTTTTAGCTAATCTTCCCACTTTTCCATCCTGCTGCATTGCAGTGTTTTTACCTCTGAGCAATAAGTCTATGTAGTCTTGACTAAGACTTTTACATGAATGAATAAATGCATTAATATATAAAATTAACTGCAATTCTTATACTTTTTGCACCAGATTGAGTCCAGTGGTAACTATATCAGTGGATTCTTTTTCATTTTCATCCAGGGGAGTCAGATTCTCAGCCAACTGTCAAGGGAGGACCACAGAACTGTGCTGCACATGATCAAAAGAGCGATCCTTGCCACTGACTTAAACGTCTACATGCAGTATATATCAAACATTCTAATACAAAGTAGCTGCTGCTGAAGCCTTGTGTAAGACTCCTTCTGATACATGATTTTTGTAACTTGTTCTTTCTTTAGGAGAAGAAAGGAGTTCTTTTCGCTTGCTGAGAAAAGCAGGGTGAACTGGACTAGTCATAAACACAGAGATTTGCTGAGGTGAGTTTAATTGATCAGATTCAAGGAATTTTTACAGAGATGTGTGTCATGGAACAGAATGTCTTTTACTGTAAGTTATCTATTTACCCATCAGGTCAATGCTGATGACTGCTAGTGACCTCTCTGGTATCACAAAACCTTGGCCTGAACAACAAAGGGTTGGTCTCAAAAAATGATTTTTACATAAGTCATATGCGAACTCCATGCTTCATCACTAAAACATTTTTAGTTATGCTGAAGTTTTACCTCAGATGTTCTCCCATCAGATTGCCAACCTTGTTGCCATGGAGTTCTTTGCACAAGGGGACAAAGAGAGGGAAGTGTTCAAAATCAAACCCATTGTAAGTTGTGCCAAAAGGATTTTATCTGACAAATAAAATATCAGGCCCACAAAAATCAACAACTATATGACAGTAATGGGTAAGCAGAAACTGCATATTGATAATGGATGCAGACAAATAACTGAGACCAAGGGGAAAGTGGCCCAAAAGCAGAATAAGTAGGATATCTGTAGAAATGTTTAAAAAAATAGAAACGATATGTAGGAGACAGTTTTTCCTGTCAATGACGAGGACACTGGTTTCTTTAGATTGAGAAGAATATAAATTTAATAATGAAGATTAAAAAATGGAACATACAATTAACATTGAAACATGAAAGGACAAAACATTAAGACATACAGACATGGTACGAGGTCATAACCCGGGGAGAATATTCCCCAAAGACCTGTGGATCAATCAATCAATCACTTTATTTGATCCCACAGATGTCTGGAGCTATTCTGCTCTAGTCAGATAGGGGAGCTTTGTTTAAAGACTTTGGTCTCATGGTCACAATCTGTTTCTAAACATTTCCCTAATTGCTGGCCTTGCTTTGACTACAACAACCAAGGTCTTAGCAGCTGGTTTGCCAAAGGTCAAAATGACATCAGTTTAGAAGCCTTATGGTCGGACCTTTCAGCTAGACATTAATTAAGAGCATGGTAATTAAGCTAATCATGAAATTCCTCTTCAGATATAGGCTTGAGGACAAGCAATCATTCCTAGTAGTGTCTTCTGATCCACTAAGGACGGGCTGGTGTTTTTCTGTCCACACACATACCATTTCACATTTACTTATATTATATACTGTGTAAAATTCCAAAGCCAAGTCTCATTTTATTTACATATTGCCTGGAAAAACACAAAGAGGCTCTATAGTTGTTACGTGAATGTAAAAAAAGTAATAAATAAAAATAGAAATACATTTCAAAAGTAAAGAAAAGAGTTTATAATTCTAACAAGCTCTAAAGTCATCCATCCTGCTGAAATATGTGGAATTTTAGCTAATATTGCTTTTAAATTGTCATTCAATACAAAGTTGTTATTTTTATCACTGAAGAAAAGCTTTCTTTGGCATTTTTAGATATGCAATTAGAGAAGTTTGAACAAATCATATGTCGTATATCAAAATTTGTAAAGAAGTCATTTGAAAAAATGTTTTCAGATTTCCATACATGACAGATTGTCTGTCATGTATGGAAGTAGCCCCAATTGAATTAGGTATATTTCTATGCTGTATTTCTATACAAACAGAATGAACTCACCTCAATCTGATGCAAGCCAGACTTGTTTTGGGTGTATTTTGAAACTCCACCAAGGCTTTCCCTTTTCACTGATTCTATTCCTAATTAATGTGTGGAACATATTGTGGTCCCATTGCCTTCATTTAGCAATTAATTTATGGGCTGCCAGGGATTGTCATAGCAGATGTCTTTGGTAACAGTGAGTTCAAATAAATAAATAACAACAGGTAAGTAGAGATGAAAATTATTCAAATCCTAGTTTGAGGTCATGACCCTCAACAATAAAAAGGTTAACCATTTTTTCCACCTTAGAACTGTTACATGTTACATCTTACATGGGGTATAGGATTTTCAACTTCACTTAATCAGATGCAGTGATATTATTGCAGCATTATATACAAATAATGCCAGTGTGACAAAAGAACTGATCCAAAAGATTAAGCTGATGAATTAACAGTCAGTATACATTTACACCCTCACAACTAGCTACGACCTGTAGGCAACGATGAAACAAGTGCCGTTATGATTAAAAATAACCAAAATAAGAGTCCTCTGAAGTGTGATTGTGGTCATATGAGGTGACATGCCCAGTCACCCAGTGGACATTCAGGTTAGAGTCTCTGCTTATCGGGATCAAAAGGAGCCATTTGAAGTAGGTCAGCATCTGGTCTGGATGCCCTCCAGACATCTCTTAGGGGAAGGTTGTGGGCAGACACAGGACTGGCTATAGAAATTAAATCTATCTCTTATCTGGTTAGATGCAAGGCCAACTCAATACTCAAACCCGGAGAATGTGACTGGTATCAGGGAGGTGTGAGGATCTGAGTATGTGGTTTTCTATGTGGTTTTCAAGCTGTAACAAACATTTTTTTTCCTTAGGACATAATGAACAGAGAAAACAGCACGCGACTGCCATACATGCAAGTTGAATACATTGACGAGATCTGCTTTCCACTCTACAAGGTGCTTTATAGTCATAGGTTTTTAAAGGTGTGGATGAATCCACATAGTAGAATGCATGATTATGTTTGTACATGTTTTCAAGGAAAAATAGTTGTTTATATATTTCTGCTCTCTTTTAAATTGCATTCTTATCTGAGGTTCATGATCTATTCCTCTTTGTGATCCTCAGGCTGTATCAAGACTGTTTGACGCCTGCTCTCCACTGATGAATGCTTGTAAGAGGAACAGAAAAAACTGGCTGCAGCTCGCTGAAAACAAAGAGGAAGAAAATGACGAAAGCAATACAAATTCAGTCTTGGAAACACAGAAAATCAATGAGGACGAAAGACTCACAGAGGATGAAGAAACACAGGAGGGAGAGAAAAGCACAGAGGACGAAGAAACACCAGATGAAGAACCGCAGACAGATGACTAAAGCAATGAGCAGATGGTGAAGATGGGTGACTTTTCAAGCAGAAAAACATTTTACCATGCAATCCATCTTGTCCTTCACACGTTAAAACTCTGAATTAAGCAAGAAGCTATGACTGTCAGGTCTACACATTATCCGAGTCATGTCCAAAAATATTGTAACCAATTTAAATGTGTGTAAACTTCATTGTGAATGATGTTAGTAATGTCAAGATTTTGATCTGTTTTATAGGCACTGAAGCTATAACTGCCAAATTAATTACATCATTTCCATTGTTTAGTCCATCTGAAAACTGTTTTCATTTAATCACTCCTACAATAACATTTACAAATCTGCAAATGCACAAGAGCATTAAATTTTCAAAATGCAGTTCTTCCCTACCTCATAATATCAAGTTAGGACAGTCCATTTGCAGTTTTACATGGTTTTCTATGTAATCAGGAAGTAGATTTCCACTGATATCCAAAAACATTCTATTTTTAATAAATAAATAACTAGGCACATAATTTACAGTATGTAGTTTTATTGATTATATTTCAGCCAAATTCTTTGGCTTTTAACTTACGTAGATTTATACAATTGCAGGGTAAAAACCCATTGTGAGGTTTTTGTACATTTTATCTGTAAAGCTAAAGCTGTAAAGATAGTTTTAATGTTTTATAACATTCCCTCAAACATACCAGTGGCAGTAATGTGGTCTTCTTTCAATCAGATGGTTGATTCAGTCTCCAATTTTTAAAGTGTATGTTTAATTATGCTCCCAAAAATATATAACTCCACATTGCTCCCATTGTGTTTTTGAATGAAAATATCTTCAGCTTTGTGATTGTACTGGTGCACTGTTGTGATGAGCCTTTAAATATGAATTTCAAGCAAAGGTTTTCCTTCTTTTATTTAAAATTATTTAAAAAATAATTTATTTCAATTTGGTTACGACAATGTTATGTTGTGACCAATAGCTTTATCATACATATATATATATTTTTCTGAAAATAAAATCATTTCTGTTAAAGAGATTCATTCATTCATTCATTCATTGGAAACAGTTACCATCTCGGCCACTAGGGGGCACCGGTGTCCTCTACGCTGTTCAGCCGCTGCCCTTTTTAAGCAAAGGAAGAAGACGGCAGAGAGACAAGAGGAAAAAATGACAGGGCGCGCAAAAAGAAAACCCAAATCACTTCAGGTAATATAACTCAGTTTTGACTTCCGTTACTGGGTCGTGGAAACGTGCATTTAAAAGTCAGTTTCGTCTGGCTCGGAACTGTGTGGTTTGTGGTAATCTCGAGGCTTGGAGCAGCATCTGTGCAGTGTAGTGGTCACATCTGCTGGATCCGCTGAATGAAACAGCGATGGTCAGACAACATGGCAGCAGCAGCAGCACTGCTCACTTGTGTTGCAAAGCAGACTTAATTAATGACTCGTATGTTAACACAATTATTAACGATTTTTTCAAATAATTAGCTTTAATTCATTGGCCTCTGTAAAGTATTTTCGGCAGCTGTACATGAATCTCATGTTAAACCTCGCGCTGTGATGCTAAGAAGAAACCGGTCTTCATTGTATTTAGTTTTATAACTTTTCCTTTTTTATATAGTTAACATTGGTAAGCTAATGTTTCTTATAACGTTAAGTGGAAAAGGTAATTTCTTATACTTCGCTGCTGGGTACAAAGTAGACAGATACACTAACCTGGAAGCTTACAACACAAATAAATCCAGATCCATCTTAATGTGAGCCAAATTACAGCTGTTGTTGAACCAGACTAAAGGAGCTAAATCCTATTTTAGGAGTATTTGTTCAAATAAAACAGTAAAAATCCATTTAATTGCACGGTTTTTGTGTTTAAATCAAATTACATGTAAACTTAAATGATAACCATTGTTTCTCGTTCAGCAGCAGCCAGGATCAGCAAATGGAGAGGCGAAGAAAGCCCGAACCAGTGAATCCAAGACTGGGACATTGTCAGATGTGAATTCAGAGCAACGTGATGAGATAGAACAACTGTACGGTCTTCAAATGCCAGAAGATCTGTACCACTTCTGGGATTTCTGCAAGGAGCTGTGTCCTGATAACCCACGCGGTATATCCTCTACAACATCTGTATCATTTACTGCAGTAATGCAGATGAAACAAATCAGGAATTTTTTCAGACTAGTCAGTTCAAATTCGGGACGGATGACCTAAATGGCTGAGAGAGTATTCTGTAAAAGTTAGATGGCACAGTGCAGCATTAAAAGGAGGCCAACAGTCATTTTGTGTAGGATCCTTTTACATTTGCTAGTTCTAAGTTAATGTCCTTTATGTGTTTTCTACAAAGTTAATCAGAGTGTTGACAACACTGTTATGCTTAATACATGTATGAAGTTGAAATTAGTATTTAGTTTGTAAAGAATCACAAGTTTATCAATCCTTTATTGATACGACAATCTTCACCTCACATGTAAAACTGGTCATCCTGTTTTGTGAGGCTTTCTGAGAAGAAGCTATAGAGCAGATTTGTTAAATAGGACAGGCTTGATTTTCAGCCTGTGCCTTTTCAGTCACTCAATCAAAACTGAGTATAGCTGATACTTGAATGTTAATCATTTTAAGATTATAATATCTATGCAACCCGTGTAGGTGCTTTGAAAGACACACTTGGTTTGCACCTGGTTGGACCTTTTGATGTTCTTGCCGGTGCTCACAGAAACTCCAAGAATCCTCAGCCCAACTTCCACCTTCACTGGAGGTATTTTTACGACCCACCAGAGTTTCAGACTATACTTCGGGGGAGTGAGGACAGTCAGCATCACATGGGCTATTACAGGTAATTCATTACAGTCATGTAGGAAAACTTGCTTGTATTCACAGGGTGTCACACCCACCTTATTAGTTTATAACCTGAAGTGTTGGTCAACAACCGCTACACGATCAATTAATCAAGCTTACTTTTATGCATCTTGTGAAGTCATTTAAAAAGGAGTGCAAACCAAACATTTTATGAAAAATGAATTGTGAACTTATCATTTGAATAAAAAACTGAGTCACATTTGTAAAGTCACATTTGCTTCACTTGTTACGGGTCGTTCTTTGTTAGCTTCAGCTATTTTGCAGGTAAATTTAAAGTTAATGTGATAAAAGCCATAGTTGCTTTTTTGGTGTACTTGTCAGTTATAAAGCAGGAAGTTGAGTTGTACTTTCTGCTTCGTTCTCCAGGATCTCCTTCATGTCTTATGATAAAGACAACATAGACAACATAGGGTGATACAAAGAGTCTAGACCGTGAACACTATTGTTCTTCTTCTTTTGCCTTTTTTTCACCCAGGGGTTCCCACAGCGAATCCTCTGCCTCTGTGTCTATGGGATTTAACTAGTCTACTTATTGATTTAGTATAGATTTAATGTCAGATGCCCTTCCTGACATATCCCTCTGCATCTATCAAGGCTTAGGACTGGAACAAGTAGGATGCTGGGTTATGTCCCCTTACGGTAGCCTTCAGAGATGATGCAAAGTTGCTAAAAATCACCAAAATCTTCCCATGTAAATTCAATTTTCAATTCAATTTTATTTATATATCCCAGTATCACAACAAGTTGTCTCAGAGGGCTTCACATGCAGGTAATAAGAGAACAATAGACATAACTCACAATACA